>JAXCGZ010020791.1:150000-155000 GCA_037179515.1 Halocaridina rubra
TGCATCATAGTGAAAGTTGAATTCAGTGTAAGGAAAATTTTTGAAACATTTTGGAATGTGTTTATAGCATTCAAGCGATTAAATAGTTGCAAACTAAGTTATCAGAAGACATGACACATTTTGCAGAAACAAAGATTTTGTCTGTATTTTTTTAATACTCTGTGGTTTGACTGTCACAGACAGTCAGGTGCTGCTTTCAGGGATCACAGCACGCACGTGTGTCCAGATTCTAAAGCATTTGCTGTGGATATTTTTTCCAAAGTGAATGAGCTGATACCACCCCTGATATTGTTTGTTTCAGATAATCCTCTCCTTAAGCCTACTGAAAATATAAAAGTGATATAAAGTTTGTCTCTATTTGAAACTGAATTTCATGCAAACATGTCACTCATCAAGCTCCTACGATGTTCAGATCCCCGTTGCACTAAGCCCGTGTTGTTTCTACTAAATTAAGCTCGATAAGTAAGAAACATATACAGTTAGTGTTTGACTACAGCTAAAGATTCTTTTAATACAGCATTACCATCATGAGTGTCATATGCAAGCTCGTCGGCATGTACTTAAAAAGATGTATTTAATTTTAAACAGACTTCGATATGACAATGTTACTGATTTCATTCAGAGTTTGGAAAACGCACACACACACACACATATATATATATATATATATATATATATATATATATATATATATATATATATATATATATATATATATATATATATATATATATATATATATATATATATATATATATATATATATATATATATATATATATATATATATATATATATATATATATATATATATATATATATAATATATATATATATATATATATATATATATATATATATATATATATATATATATATATATATATATATATATATATATATATATATATATATATATATATATATATATATATATATATATATATATATATATATATATATATATATATATATATATATATATATATATATATATATATATATATATACAGTTATCCCTCGTTTATAGCGGGGGTTAGGTTCTGGGACCGACCGTGATAGGTGAATTTCCGCAAAGTAGGATCACCCTATATGTTCATAGGTATTTTACATTTATTTTTACATTTACTGTATAAACCCTCCCTGTACTGTTAACAAACCACCCTTTACTTCATAAATAACGGCATGCAAGCGTAAATTTATATGAAAGTGATAGATAAACTTACTGTGAATGAGGTGGTAATGACATGACATACTCATATACATAGGTATTTTACAATTATTTTTAGGTTTACTGTATAAACCCTCCCTGCACTGTTAAAAAACCACCCTTTGCTTTATTAATAACAGCATGCAACGTAAATTTATATGAACGTGATAGGTAAACATACCGTGAATGAGGTGGTAATGACGTTTGTAGACTCCAGAGGAAATTATTCCGCAGCCAATAACAGCTTTACGGCTGCATTTTGGGGGCGAAGAACATGGTAATGGGGAGTTGCTGTCGCTGTTTCTTCTTTTGTTGGAAATGGTCTTGTAAGGAATCATGGCATCGTCGAGAAGATTGCAGAAGGTCACCGAACGAACCATATTATCGTCATGTACCTGCGAGAGTTGTTGGACTGCTTTCGCATGTTCATACATGGCTGCCAAACGTTTGAGTGTAAGGCCAGGTTCTTCAGTTCTTCGTGCGTTTCCTCAAGTTTTTCTTCCTCTTCTTCGCTCGCTGATTTTGTCATTTCTTCCAAGTCTTCATCAGTCAAAGGCTGCGAGTGGCAGTCAATCAGTTCATTCACATCTTCATGAGTCATATCTTTAAAGCCTTCTCCTCCTAGCAATGCAGCCAACTTCACAGCTTTCGCAACTGCTGAGTTATGGCCTTCGTCAGGAGCAAATCCCTTGTAGTCGTGGATGACTTCGGGCCACAACTGCTTCCAGCTGGCATTGATTGTGGCCGGCTTCATGTCTTTGATTGCATTCTGAATATTTTGAAGGCATGTGACAATCGTGTAATTACGCCAATACATCTTCATTGAGAATTCTTTGTCCGAATCCATGGATTCAACCAGGTTTGCCAGGGCATTTCGTGTGTAGAGGGCCTTGAATGCACGAATAACGCCTTGATCCATAGGCTAAATCAGTGACGTCGTATTCGGTGGCAGGAACTCTACTTGAACACCGTCATATTTGAGATTACTTACGTGGCCACCAGCATTATCCATCAAAAGAAGGACTTTAAATTCAAGGCCTTTTTCCACAAGATAAATTTTGACCTGAGGGATAAAGCATTGGTGAAACCAGTCCGATGTGAGGCTTTTCGTGATCCAGGCCTTAGGGTTATGCATCCAATACACTGTCAGCAGATTCTTGTTTTTATTCTTCAAAGCCCTAGGGTTCTTTGACTTGTAGATAAAACCGGGCTTTAATATGAAGCCCGCAGCATTTCCGCACATGATGAGGGTAACGCGATCTTTGTGCGCTTTAATTCCCGGGGCTTTAGCTTCTTCCTTGAAGAGAAATGTGCGAGACAGCATTCTCTTTCAAAATAACCCAGTCTCATCCATGTTGAAGACTTGCTCAGGAGCATATTCTCCTTCGACGATAATTTTCTTAAAATCGTTGTTCACATAATCTTCTGCTGCAGCTGTATCTGCAGAGGCAGCTTCGCCATAAACCAAAACGTTCTTTAGGCCATAGCGTTTTTGAAATTTGGCGAACCATCCCTTGTTTGCCACGAACGATTGTTTCCTCGGTGGAGAATCGCTGGAGGGTCCTAGTTGTGGGTCGTCGATATCTTCTTCTCTCCCCTCCTCCTCTCCACGGTTGCCAGTGTCGTCATCGGATTCGTTTGCAGCGAATGTATCGTATAGCTTCTTCGCCTTTGTTTGTATGATATTGGAGTCTAAGCTGATGTTTTTCTTTCTGCAATCAGCAATCCACAGGGCCAAAGCAGATTCCATCCGCACTATTATCTTATTGCGGGATGTTACGACCCTCTACGCTGATTTATTAAAAGAAATAGTCGCTGTTTTCCTGATATTTGCCTCGTAGATTCATTGAGGCCAAAATAGCGGCCAAAATCCGCAAACCTTTTTCCTTCTTTCAGCATATCTAACAGTTTCACCTTATCTGTTATGGTTAACATCTTCCTTTGCCACTTAGGTTCACTACCAGAAGCCTTAGAAGATGAAGGATGCTTGGGAGGCATTGCAGAGGTTGAAATACCTGAGTAAAAAAATCACAAGCACAACGCGAACGGCGTACACGTGAGTTAGACTGAACGAGTGAGGTGAGACAATGGAAGATGGTGGGAGAACCAAACTTCACTCAAAAAGCCAATCAGACCCCATGATACAGAACATGCAGAAAAACAATTATGTGATTCGTCATCTCCCACCCTTTCATCCAATAGCATTTCATGAACTATCTCACTTTGGTGCAAGCCTTTGCGTTTTCCAAGACTCCAGTACATTGTACGCTATCGTACAGTATTTCACATGGTGCAATACTGTGAGTTATATGTTTAAATTTATGTTTTACTATTTTTTACTGTTTTATTACTCTTAGGATAGGAAATACTAGTTTTATCAATAAAATAATGAAAATTTCAATATGTACTAGCTCACGTAGGTGCGACCCTTTTCGTTTTCCGAAACTCTGATACCGGTATCGTATTTTACATGGTGCAATACTGTTAGTATTTGTTTTTTACTATTTTTTACTGTTTTATTATACTTAGGCTAAGAAATACGTTTTTTTATCAATAAAATCATGAAACTACTGGAAATTTTAATATATGCTAGCTCACGTAGGTGCGACCCTTTGCGTTTTCCGAAACGCTGATACCAGTATCGTACTTTCTATAGTGCAGAGTTACATGTTCAAATTTATGTTTTCTTCACTATTTCTTACTGTTTTATTATTCATAGGCTGGGAAATAAATTTTTTTATCAATAAAATAATGACATTTTTTCTCTTCAATAAAATAATGAATTTACTGAAAAATTTGATTTATTAAAATTTTAATATTTTTGCATATAATCAGAAAAAAAACAAAAACTTCCCCCCCCTAAAAAAAAAGCGATACAGTGAATCCGCGATAGGTGAACCGCGATATAGCGAGGGATCATTGTGTATATATATATATATATATATATATATATATATATATATATATATATATATATATATATATATATATATATATATATATATATATATATATATATATATATATATATATATATATATATATATATATATATATATATATATATAATTACCTAAGTGTGCTTATGGGAAAGATCCCCTTGCCTGTAACTCACCGTCTCCTGATTGGTTCCATTTTTGTACATTGATACTTATCATATTTGTCCTTAAAATTATGAATTAAGTCAGCATTAACTACCTCCTCACGTAGCAAATTCCAGTCATCAACTAATCTTACCTTAAATAGTTACTTCCTTATGTCCTGCAAAGAAGTTTTCTTACAGAGCTTCGAACTATAACCTCTAGTTCTAGAGCAACCATATCAAAATATCAATACCTATCCTCTCTCGAAACCATGAAGAAATTTAATAACCATCACCATATCCCCCATAATGCTTCTAGTTTCGAGTGATGGTAAGTCTAGTAACTTCGGCCTCTCCTCATACCTGAGATTGCATATTTCTGGCACAAGTTTTGTGGCATGTCTTTGAACTTTTTCCAGCTTATTTATGTGCTGTTTTAAGTGTGAATTTCAAAAGGAGGCTGCATATTCAAGCTTTGGCCTCACATAAGTTACGTAAATATATCTGAACATTTCCTTGTCCATGTGTCTGAAGGCTACCTTTCTATTTGCTAAGAAAGCATATCCCTTACTGTGTCATTAATATGCATTTCTAGAGACAAATCTGCCAGTGTGTTTACTTCTAGATCTCTCTCATTCTTCATCTCTTGAAGTTCTGCTTCTCATTTTGAGTATCCAAGTGTGGGCCTTCTTGCACTTGTACCCATTC
>JAXCGZ010020791.1:160000-170000 GCA_037179515.1 Halocaridina rubra
TGTGCTTATTAATACGTTTTGCTTGTGATTTTTTTACTCACATATTTTAACCTTTGCAATGCCTCCCAAGCATCCTTCATCTTCTAAGGCTTCTTGTAGTGAGCCTAAGCGGCAAAGGAAAATGTTAACCATAACAGATAAGGTAAGTTTACCTATCACGTACATATAAATTTACGTTGCATGCTGTTATTTATAAAGTAGAGGGTGGTTTTTTAACAGTGCAGGGAGGGTTTATACAGTAAACGTAAAAATAATTTTAAAATACCTTTGTACATGAGTATGTCATATAAATTTATGCTTGCATGCTGTTATTTATGAAGTAAAGGGTGGTTTGTTAACAGTACAGGGAGGGTTTATACAGTTTATACGGTGTAAGCGTAAAAATAAATGAAAATATCTATGTACATATAGGCTGATCCTACTCCGCGATTTTCCTGTCTCGTGCCGGGTCCCGGAACCGAACCCTCGCGATAATGGAAGGAACACTATATTATTGTTTTTAAGGGTTCATCATTGTTTGTATTTACTTTAATAACTGTGTACAGTGCCCCTCCCTTAGTTGGCTAGGATAAAGGGAGTTTGGGGGTTGGGTAGAATAGAATGTTGGAGAGAGAGAGAGAGAGAGTGTGTGGAGGGAATTATTGGGGGTAGACGATCGGCGTCGTCACACAGTGTATGTGTGTATGTACGTTTGTTTGTGTGATTACCTAATTGTGTTTACGGGAAAGAGCCCAAAGCTCGTATCTTCCCGTCTCCTGATCGGTTCCATTTTATACTTAGTGATACTTATCATACCTGTCCTTAAAACTATGGATTGAGATAGCATTAACTACCTCCTCGCTTAGCCAATTCCAGTTATCAACTACTCTTACACTGAAAAAGTATTTCCTTACATCCTGCAAAGAAGTTTTCTTACGAAGCTTCAAACTATGACCTCTAGTTCTAGAGCCAGCCATATCAAAATATCGATCCCTATCCACTCTGTCATAACCATGAAGGGTAAAGACTGTCACCATATCCCCCCTCACTCTTCTAGCTTCGAGTGATGGTAAGTCTAATTCCCTCAGCCTCTCATCATAACTGAGATTGCGTATTTCTGGCACCAGTTTCGTGGCATGTCTTTGAACTTTTTCAAGCTTAGCTATGTGCTTTTTCAAGTGCGGATTCCAAAAGGGGGCTGCATATTCGAGTTGTGTGTATGTGTGCATGTGTGTGTGTCCTGTTTAACTGATTTCTTCTCTACTTTGATGGCAAATGGATGCATCCTTTTAAAGTTTCATCAGGAAATGAAAACAGAGAGTGAATGTAAAACAGAGGGAAGTTTATCATTAGATTTCTCTCTCTCTCTCTCTTGCTTTGTTTGGGGTTTATCTAATTTTCAAGATTATAGTATTATTAATATTCCTGGTTCTAAACATTATTCTATCTATCTGCGCGAAATCTTAACATAAACAGTGTCAACTGAGAGAAAAAGAAAATATATACAATTCGTTCAAAGAAAACACATACTATACATGGGAAACTTAAATGAAATATATATATTCTCTACATGCTATTTCCCTGACGATATTATATTGAAAGTGTGTTTGCGGTTTGTTCTTAATGTTTTTTTCAATCTTCATAATATTACGTTCATATATATTTATGTTTGCGCGGTGTTATTTATAAAGTATAGGGTGGTTTGTTAACAGTGCAGGGAGGGTTATACAGTAAAGGTAAAAATAAATGTTAAATACCTATAATAAATATGAGAAAGAGGAAATGAAAGATGACAATAAATGGGGAAAGACGTTGACAAAGAGAGAGAGAGACAGAAACATCTTTAATTCACTCTAGTTCATTCAACCAAAACTACATTATTTATTGTAAAAGTATTGGTTTAGTGACAAATTCGTAATAATAATAATAATAATAGTCATAAAATAATAATAATAATCATAATAATCTCTACAATCATCATCTAAGGAAAATTATTGTTGCCAATAATAATAATAATAATAATTATAAGAAGATCTAAGGAAAATTTTTGGAATAGACATCATGAAAGTAATGCAGAGGTATATTAAAACCCAGCAGAGAATTAGATATTCATTACACATCTTTTATAATCCCTTCCTCACATCTGACAGGTCATTACTCTCTCCATCTCTGTTTCTCTTTACTTTATGTATTCATCGTGCCCAGGCCCGATAAAGGCTGTTTTATTTTATTATTTTTGGCCCGTCCTGGTGTCAAGAAAAAAAAAAAAATTGTATGGTGCTCCTACTTCGCAGTTTTGCACCTATCGTGGCTGGTCCCGGAACCGAACTCCCGCGATAAACAAGAGAAAACTGTATATATATATATATATATATATATATATATATTATATATATATATATATATATATATATATATATATATATATATATATATATATATATATATATATATATATGAAGCAAAAAAAGGCCCATAAATGAAACAAATAAAAACGAAGACGTACTATATATTACGACTGAACTTCAGTCTTTTTCAGGTACATATGATACAATATTTACAGAGCTGTGGTGAAAGAATATTGGGGGAGAGCTGCTAGATGCTTTTCCCAGAAGGATCCACGATGGCATTAGTTTCAGATCTCGGTTCAGATGGTTGGTATTTGGCATAATTTTCTTAATGAGGTCTTATAAGATTGCTTCATTCATTTGGCATAATCTTCTTAATGAGGTCTTATAAGATTGTATCATCATTAAGAAGATTATGGCAAATGACTGTCCACCTGATCTGAGATTTGAAGCTAATCCCATCATAGATCCTCCTGGGAATTGTAGCTAAGAGCTCCTACCCCCATATTCTTTCACTACAGCTCTGTAAATATTGTATCATTTGTACCTGGAGTCCTATCGTAATTTGTAGTACATCTTCGCTTTTCTTTGTGTTTTATTTATGGACCTTTTCTGCTTCATATTGTGGTGTGAAATAGCACTTTATTTTACTTTATATATATATATCTGTGTGTGTGTGTGCGTCACAGGTCCGTTCATCAAGACGTGTCGTAATCCGATTTTCCGCATAAGTCGGAACACACCTAAATAGGCACCTATGCTAATACAATTGTAAAGTTTCTCCCTTTTCCGAGTGTTTTACTATCCCTAATTTCATTTCCATGGTGATGACTTTCCTTTTCTTCAAATTACTGCCTTCAAAAGAATCTGATTCATGCTTGGGAGCAAAATAATTTATGGGAGATGCATCGTAACCACAAAATATTGTAAGTCGAGAACATCGTAAGCCGAGGTCCCCCGTGTATATACAGTGATCCCTCGTTTATCGTGAGGGTTAGGTCTCTGGACCCGTCGCGATAGGTGAATTTTCGCGAATTAGGGACCCCTTCAAAAAAAAATTTTTTTTTTTTTTTTTTTACACTTCTTCCACGAGTACAAAGAGGATTACGATTAGAAAAGATCATCATCATCATATTATATATATATATATATATATATATATATATATATATATATATATATATATATATATATATATATATATATATATATATATATATATATATATATATATATATATATATATATATATATATATATATATATATATATATATATATATATATATATATATATATATATATATGATTTATTATCCTACTAGGAATCCACGGTATTACCAAGCCAATTTTCACTAATTTCCCTTCTGAACCTAAATTTATCAAGCTTAAATCCATTACCCATTACGAGTTCTGGTTTGATCATGAATTTTTAAAACTTTATTAATTATATCCTTGTAGTGACCTGTCAGATGTGAAGGGATTATAAAAGATGTGTAATGAATATCCAGCTCTCTGCTGGGTTTTAATATACCTCTGCATTACTTTTATGATGTCTATTCCAAAAATTCTCCTTAGATCTTATTATTATTATTATTATTATTATTATTATTATTATTATTATTATTATTATTATTATTATTATTATTAGTATTTTTAACAATAATTTTCCTTTGATGATGATTGTGGAGATTATTATTATTATTATTATTATTATTATTATTAATTTCATTATTACGAATTTGTAATTAAACCATTATTTTTACAATAAACGATGTCGTTTTGGTTGAATGAACAAGAATTAATTAAAGATGTCTCTCTCTCTCTCCAACATTCTAGTCTACCCAAACCCCCACACTCTTTGTCCCAGCCAACAAGGGAGGGGCACTGTACACAGTTATTAAAGTAAATAAACCAGCAGATGTACAAACAATGATGAGCCCTAATAATAATAATAATAATAATAATAATAATAATAATAATATAATGATGATGATGATGATAATAATCTCCACAATCATCATCAAAGGAAAATTATTGTTGCCATAATAATAATAATAATAATAATAATAATAATAATAATAATAATAATAATAATAATAATAATAATGATAATAATAATAACAATAATAATAATATCTAAGGAGAATTATTTGAATAGACATCATGAAAGCGATGCAGAGGTATATAAAAACCCAGCAGAGAGCTGGATATTCATTACACACCTTTTATAATCTCTTCACATCTGACAGGTCATTACACTCTCCATCTCTGTTTCTATTTACAGCCTGATAAAGGCTGTTTTATTTTATCATTTTTTGGGCCATCCTGGTGTAATAATCATCTTGGAAAAAAAAAAAATTGGGGGCAAAAAAAAAACCAAAAAAAAAAAAAAAAAACGCGATACAGTGAATCCGCGTTAGTGTGAATCACAATAGAGCGAGGGATTACTGTATATAAATATATATATATATATATAATATATATATATATATATATATATATATATATATATATATATATATATAAGTAATCCCTTGCTCTATCGCAATTCACTTCTCGCGAATTCACTGTATCGCGATTTTTTTGGGCCAAATTTTTTTATTAATTTTTTTTTTAATTATGTATGTATTACTGCACTGCACTGTATTAAAATTCATTAGTACTAAATACTTTGTTTTATGTAGTTGTTAACAAGCATCAGAGAAGACTGTAATTATTACACATGGCTCCTGGACCCATTCTTTCAGGTATATCCATTGAAGAGAGTGATAGAGAGATTCTTCTTCCAGAGACAAAGACCAGGAAGTTTCATTTTCAGAGAGGTTCAAATATCTTTTTCCAGAAAAGTATCTTCAGCAAAGATTGCTCTGTGCTTGCTATGGCTTGGTTCTTTTCCAAGCCTTGATAAAAATTATATGGTAGTGAAGATATCCGGCTATTTCATATGTTGGTGAAACATCAGTGTAGCACACCATGTATAAAACAATCTGTTGAATGCACTTTTCTGGAAAAGTGTCTTCAGATCTTATTCCAAGGCAAAAGGTATTTCATTCTTGAAGACATTTCTGGAGAAGAGTCATTAATTCTTTGGGAGAAGAATCTCTCTATTACTCTCTTCAACAGCAATATCTGAAATAAAGGTTTCTTGAACCTCGTTAAATAATTGCAGTCCTCTCTGGTGCTTAACCTTCATATATACAGTACTGTACATATAAAATATCAACTTACGAACATATTAAAATTTATTAATACTGCATAGTTTATGTTTTGTTGTATTTAAGTGTTTAGCCGAAGTACTGTACAATACTGCATATGTGAATACAGTACTTTTTTTTTCTTAACCTAAACACAACTTACAAACGGACTTCTGGGAACTAACTTTTTAGTAAGTTGGGAGTAATATATATATATATATATATATATATATATATATATATATATATATATATATATATATATATATATATATATATATATATATATATATATACATACACAGTAATCCCCCCATTATCGCGGTAGTTCGGTTCCGGGACCTGGCGTGAGACAGGAGAACCGCGAAGTAGGATCAGCCTATATGTACATAGATATTTTAATTTATTTTTACGTTTACACTGTATAAACCCTCCCTGTACTGTTAACAAACCACCCTTTACTTCAAAAATAACAGCATGCAACGTAAATTTATATGAAAGTGATAGATAAAATTACGGTGAATGAAGTGGTAAGTACATGACATACTCATGTACATAGGTATTTTACAATAATAATTTGCCAAAAAAATAACACGATACAGTGAAAACGCGAACCAAGAAACGCGATACAGCGGGGGATCACTGTATATATATATATATATATATATATATATATATAATATATATATATATATATATATATATATATATATATATATATATATATATATATATAGATATATATATATAGATATATATATATATAGATATAGATATATATATATAGATATAGATATATATATATAGATATATATATATATGATATATATATATAGTAGATATATATATAGAGATATATATATATATAGATATATATATATATAGATATATATATATATAGAATATATATATAGATATATATATAGATATATATATATAGATATATATATATATATATATATATATATATATATATATATATATATATATATATATATATATATATATATATATATATATATATATATATATATATATATATATATATATATATATATATATATATATATATATATATATATATATATATATATATATATATATATATATATATATATATATAACCGCTACATAGCTCTAAGTATTGCCACTATTGTACCAATATTTATCTGAGTCAAACATGGGAAGCTTTGACTACTAATGCATTATACCGTATGTTGATTAATACCCCTTTTTTACCTATTTTGTCTTCCTTTGCATATGTAAATGTTCATTGTTGTTCGTTACTATTTTACTTCTTGATTGATGTTACACAGTTAACAGTGTGGTGCAATATGCTCACTGTTCACCTTGATGATTGTAATCACTAAAATTTATATAAGGAGGATATTTTTTAAAGTTACAGTTGCGCTAACTTGTTACTTTTATATAAGAATTTTAATGTGTTTGTTTTACTTTCCCACTGGTTATATTCATATGTAGTACATTTATACAGGACTGTCAAGAATTGTGTATCATTTTCGAGTTTGTGGCCGTATCATGCAGGTGAATCACTATTATTTTGCTCTTGTAATTTCATGCCATGTACAAAGATATTGCCAATGCAGCAAGCACATATTTGATTTTTGTGCTTTTTGTAGAAAGGCATATTGCAAAGAGGAGGTTAGCAAAGCGTGTGGTGGGGAAGGCAAAAGGAGAAGCGGATGTAAGTTGGAGTAGGAGCTTGTCAGAGAATTTTGAATGAAATAAAGAGATGTGTTGGAAGGAAGTAAATAAGAGTGAGGAATGGTGAATCTGGTAGGGAGGAGATGGTGAAAGGAGCAGATGGGCAGTTACTAGTAGACGAAAGAAAGGTGCAAGCTTGAGTATTTCAAGGGACTGCTAAATGAGGGAGATGATAGAGAGGCAGAGAATGTGGTTGTGGAAAATGAATAGCGAATGCCAGTGTTGGGTGATAAGAACAATAGGAAATAGCAAAAGAGGAGGTACATCTGGCATTGAGAGCAATGGAAGCAGGTAAGCCACCAGGGATAGATGGGTAAAGATTAGTAGAATTAATGGTTAGGTTGTTGGCTGTTTTAGGAAAGGGAGGGTCTCAGTTGATTGGAAGTGTGCATGTGTAGTTCCACTATATAAAGAGAAAGGAGAAAAGTATGAGTCTAGTAATTTTAGAGGAATTAGTTTGTTGAGTGAAGTGGATAAGCTATATGGAAGTGTTAATCGAGAGAATTTAGAAAAGGTACTGAGAGATAGATTGGGAAAAACAGTGTGGGTTCAGGAGAGGAAGAGGGTGTGTTAGTCAGGTATTTATGGTTAGACAAGTGTGTAAAAAGTTCTTGGAGAAAGGTAGGGACACTTTTTATGCTTATGTGGACTTAGAGAAAGTGCATGATAGGGTTGATAGAGAGGCGTTGTGGAGTGTGTTGTGACTGTATGGATAAAGTGGTAGTTAGTTGAATGCAGTGAAGAGTATTTACTGGAATAGTACAGCATGTGAGAGTCAGGAATGGTATGAGTGATTGGTTTGAGGTGAATGTAGGGTTATGTCAAGTTTGTGTAATATGTATATGGATGGATTAGTAATAGAAGTAAATGAAAGAGTATTAGACAGAGGCTTGAATTTATTGGGTATGGAATTTGAATCGATTGCTTTTCACAATGACACAGCACTGGTGGCTGATACTGAGAATGAAGTGAATAATTTTGTGACTGAGTTTGTTAGGGTGTGTGACAGAAGGAAGTCGCAGGTGAATATTGGTAAAAGTAAAGTCATGAGATGCATGAGAAGTGTTAATGTTAGCAGATTGAATTTAGGAGTGAATGGGTAGTTGCTTGAAGAAGTTTAGAAGTTTAAATATCTGGGTGGCACGTATCAAGGAATGGAAGAGTGGATGCAGATGTAAGTCTTAGAGTGAAGGAAGTGAGTAAATGTCTAGGTGGGTTGAAAAGTGTGATGAGAAATAGGTATCTGAGAATAAATGCAAAGAGATGGATATATGAAGGTGTGATTGTGCAGACAGCATTGTCAGGAGCAGAGACTTGGAATGTAACAGAGTATGAAAAGAACAAGCTGAATGTAATGGAGATGAGGTGTTTGAGAAGTGTGACTGGTGTATCTAGAACAGATAGAGTAAAAAATGAGAATGTCACGCAGAGAACAGGTTTTTAAAGAAAGCTGTCGGATAGATTAGAACCGAGCGTATTGAGCTTGCTTGGACACGGAAAGGATGAGTGATGAACGAATAGCAAAGTGTTTGTGGAGTGCAGATGTGGTTGGAGTTAGGCCAAGAGGAAGACTTCGATTGGATGGCATGAAAAAAGCATTGGATGTATGTGGAATGTCATCCAATAATAATAATAATAATAATAAACCTTTATTTTCATTATACAGTGGGTATTCGCCAGTTGGAGCAAGCCCCAACCCCCCACTGTGGTGCCCAGCCACAGCCGTAACCTGCTAGTGAGCAGGGAAGAGAGCGTGTGTGAGATAGGAATGAGTGGAGGGAGATTTTGTTTAGGTGACACAGGCCAAAGGTATTTCTCGCACCTACTAGCTTAGTGATGGACAGGTGTTAGGGGAGTTGCCATGTGATGAAGCGATGAGGGTATACTAACCACCTTGTGGATTACCCAAGCAGGGTGGTAGTGGTGGCAATGTGGCAATCCTTTATCACCAAGGAGCTAAGAGTAGTTGAGGTATGCTTGTTTATTGGTTGGGCCACTCCCCTTATGAGGAATGGGGCCATGTATGTGTACTTCCTTTACCATGACACATAAAGAAGTTGAGTAATCATAATGATGTTTATGATACGTATTGTCTTGAAAGAAGTACATTTAGGAAATAAAATCATATACCTTGGAGCACGGTAAATTCCATTTGTTTCATGATTGGCCTTGAATGTCTGTAAAGTAATTTATTCCAAGTCCTGTGTAATGACAATCTCTCAAAACACCATGTAGGCAATAATCAAAACATTTACTTTGAAAATCCCCGATTCCTTATATATTGTTGTTCATTAAAAACAAGAGATCCACATGGAAAAATTCCTACCATATATAAAACATTTTGAAGATGTAACTTATATGTAGCTTTCCAAAAAGCACACAATAATTTACAGATTAGTCGGCTGTTCCAATGGCAAAGAAACCATGACAATCTGAGGTGATGGATCTATTGCAGCCTTCATAGTCATTGAATTAGAAGTAACTTCGTCTTTCATCGAGGACTTGCCTTCTTTCCTCACCTTGCCACCATGGGTAAACTTGCCAGAAGCTAATGCTTCCGATGGCTTTGCTCTTGGAGTCGTGGGGTCACACAAGCCTCCTCACCACACCATGGTGATCATACAGAAGATAATATACAGCCCAAGGGTATGTTTTCCATTAATAATGACTCCATTTTATAGCTCAAGCTGTGTATAAACAAATATTCAGGTATCACGTATTGCCCATACTGGTCCTATACTGATAACAGGTG
>JAXCGZ010020791.1:175000-210445 GCA_037179515.1 Halocaridina rubra
GTATGTATGTATGTATGTATGTATGTATGTATGTATGTATGTATGTATGTATGTATGTATGTATGTATGTATGTATGTATATATATATATATATATATATATATATATATATATATATATATATATATATATATATATATATATATATATATATGTTTGTATGTATATATATATATATATATATATATATATATATATATATATATATATATATATATATATATATATATATATATATATATATATATATATATATATATATATATATATATATATATATATATATATATATATATATATATATATATATATATATATATATATATATATATATATATATATATATATATATATAATATATGAATAATTTTTTACCCTGACCAGGACTTGCACCTAGGACTTATAATTACTAAGTCAAGGTGCTACCAACTGCACACCACAGAAGGATAAAAGGAATCCAATCTTATAGCTTATATCTGCTATACTTAGGAATGAACGCATTCTATCTGAATGCCACTATGTTCATATTACAGATTCCCCAACCTCACTCGTGGCTTCATTTTCGAATGTAATTCAATTCCCAATCTCATTTGGGCTATACAATAACCAAATAAACACATCACATATGTGAAAATATGAATAATTTTTTACCATGACCGGGACTTGAACCTAGGACTTATAATTACTAAGTAAAGGCACTACCAACTACACACCACAGAAGGTTAAAAGGAATCCAACCTTATAGCTTATATCTGCTATACTTAGGAATGAACGCATTCTATCTGAATGCCACTATGTTCATATTACAGATTCCCCAACCTCACTTGCGGCTTCATTTTCGCATTTAATTCAATTCCCAATCTCATTCGGGCTATACAATAACCAAATAAGCACATTACATATGTGAAAACATGAATCATTTTTTACCCCGACCAGGACTTGTACCTAGGACTTATAATTACTAAGTCAAAGTGCTACCAACTACACACTACAGAAGGTTAAAAGGAATCCAACCTTATAGCTTATATCTGCTATACTTAGGAATGAACGCATTCTATCTGAATGCCACTATGTTCATATTACAGATTCCCTAACCTCACTCGTGGCTTCATTTTCGGATTTAATTCAATTCCCAATCTCATTTGGGCTATACAATAACCAAATAAGCACATTACATATGTGAAAACATGAATAATTTTTTACCCCGACCGGGACTTGAACCTAGGACTTATGATTACTAAGTCAAGGTGCTACCAACTACACACTACTGAAGGTTAAAAGGAATCCAACCTTATAGCTTATATCTGCTATACTTAGGAATGAACGTATTCTATCTGAATGCCACTATGTTCATATTACAGATTCCCCAACCTCACTCGTGGTTTCATTTTCGCAATTAATTCAATTCCCAATCTCATTCGACCTATACTTTAACCAAATAAGCACATTACATATGTGAAAGCATGAATCATTTTTTACCCCGACCAGGACTTGAACCTAGGACTTATAATTACTAAGTCAAGGCGGTACCAATTACACACCACTGAAGGTTAAAAGGAATCCAACCTTATAGCTTATATCTGCTATACTTAGGAATGAACGCATTCTATCTGAATGCCACTATGTTCATATTAAAGATTCTCCAACCTCACTCGTGGTTTCATTTTTGCATTTAATTCAGTTCCCAATCTCATTCGAATTGTACAATAACCAAATAAGCACATTACATATGTGAAAGCATGAATCACTTTTTACCCCGACAAGGACTTGAACCTAGGACTTATAATTACTAAGTCAAGGCACTCCTAATTACACACCACAGAAGGTTAAAAGGAATCCAACCTTATAGCTTATATCTGCTATACTTAGGAATGAATGCTTTCTATTTGAATGCCACTATGTTCATATTACATATTCCCCAACTTCACTCGTGGCTTCATTTTCGCAGTTAATTCAATTCCCAATCTCATTCGGGCTATACAATAACCAAATAAGCACATTACATATGTGAAAACATGAGTCATTGTTTACCCCGACCGGGACTTGAACCTAAGACTTATAATTACTAAGTCAAGGCGCTACTAACTACACACCACAGATTAAAAGAAATCCAACCTTATAGCTTATATCTGCTATACTTAGGAACGAACTCATTCTATCTGAATGCCACTATGTTCATATTACAGATTCCCCAACCTCACTCGTGGCTTCATTTTCGCATTTAATTCAATTCCAAATCTCTTTCGGGCTATACAATAACCAAATAAGCACATTACATATGCGAAAACATGAATAATTTTTTGCCCGTCCGGGACTTGACCGGGGTAACCTGTAATATGAACATAGTGGCATTCAGATAGAATGTGTTCATTTCTAAGTATAGCAGATATAAGCTATAAGGTTGGTTTCCTTTTAACCTTCTGTGGTGTGTCGTTTGTAGCGCCTTGACTTAGTACTTGTATGCCCTAGGTTAAATTCCCGGTCGGGGTAAAAAATGATTCATATTTTCACATATGTAATGTGCTTATTTGGTTATTGTATAGCCTGAATGAGATTGGGAATTGAATTAAATGCGAAAATGAAGCCATTAGTGAGGTTGGGGAATCTGTAATATGAACATAGTGGCATTCAGATAGAATGCGTTCATTCCTAAGTATAGCAGATATAAGCTATGAAGTTGGATTTCTTTTAACCTTCTGTGGTGTGTAGTTGATAGTGCCTTGACTTAGTAATTATAAGTCCTAGGTTCAAGTCCCGGTCGGGGTAAAAAATTATTCATGTTTTCACATATGCAATGTGCTTACTTGGTTATTGTATAGCCCGAATGAGATTGGGAATTGAAATATATGCAAAAATAAAGACACGAATGAGGTTGGGGAATCTGTACTATGAACATAGTGGCATTCAGATAGAATGCGTTCATTCCTAAGTATAGCAGATATAAGCTATAAGGTTGGATTCCTTTTAACCTTCTGTGGTGTGTAGTTGGTAGCACCTTGACTTAGTAATTATAAGTCCTAGGTTCAAGTCCCGGTTGGGGTAAAAAATGATTCATGTTTTCTCGTATGTAATATGCTTATTTGGTTATTGTATAGCCCGAATGAGATTGGGAATTGAATTAAATGCAAAAATGAAGCCACAAGTGAGGTTGGGTAATCTGTAATATGAACACAGTGGCATTCAGATAGAATGCGTTCATTCCTAAGTATAGCAGATGTAAGCTATAAGGTTGGATTCCTTTTGACCTTCTGTGGTGTGTAGTTGGTAGTGTCCTGACTTAGTAATTATAAGTCCTAGGTTCAAGTCCTGGTCGGGGTAAAAAATGATTCATGTTTTCACATATGTAATGTGCTTATTTGGTTACTGTATAGCTTGAATGAGATTGGGAATTGAATTAAATGCGAAAATGAAGCCACAAGTGAGGTTGGGTAATCTGTAATATGAACACAGTGGCATTCAGATAGAATGCGTTCATTCCTAAGTATAGCAGATATAAGCTATAAGGTTGGATTCCTTTTGACCTAATGTGGTGTGTAGTTGGTAGTGCCTTGACTTAGTAATTATAAGTCCTAGGTTCAAGTCCCGTTCGGGGTAAAAAATATGATTCATGTTTTCACATATGTAATGTGCTTATTTGGTTAATATATATATATATATATATATATATATATATATATATATATATATATATATATATATATATATATATATATATATATATATATATATATACAGTAATTCCTCGCTACTTCGAGGTTCACTTATCGCGAATTCAGGGCATCGCGGATTTTTTTGGCAAAAAAAAAAAGATAAAAATTATATATAAAGATTATTGCGACACCAGGACGGGCCAAAAAATCATAAAATAAAACGGCCTTTATCAGGCTGTAAAGAGAAACGGAGACGGAGAGTGTAATGTACTGTCAGATGTGAAGGGATTATAAAAGATGTGTAATGAATATCCAGTACTCTGCTTAGTTTTAATATACCTCTGCATTACTTTCATGATGTCTACTCCAATAATTCTCCTTAGATCTTATTATTGTTATTATTATTATTATTATTATTATCATTATTATTATTATTATTATTATTATTATTTTTGGAGACAATAATTTTCCTTTGATGATGATTTTGGAGATTATTATTATTATTATTATTATTATTATTATTATTATTATTATTATTATTATTATTATTATTATTATTATTATTATTATTATTATTATTAAGGGCTCATCCTTGTTTGTTCATCTGTTGGTTTATTTACTTTAATAACTGTGTACATTGCTCCTCCCTAGTTGGCTGGGGCAAAGAGTGTGGGGGGTTGAGTAGAATAGAATGTTGGAGAGAGAGAGAGAGAAACATCTTTAATTAACTATTGTTCATTCAACCAAAACTACATTATTTATTGTAAAAAATAATGGTTTAATTACAAATTCGTAATAATAATAATAATAATAATAATAATAATAATAATAATAATAGTAATAATAATAATAATAATAATAATAATAATAATAATAATAATAATAATAATAATAATACTCTCCACAATCATCATCATTGGAAAATTATTGTTGCCAATAATAATAATAACAATAATAATAATAATAATAATAATAATAATAATAATAATAAGATCTAATGAGAATTTTTGGAATAGACATCATGAAAGTAATGCAGAGGTATATTAAAACCCAGCAGAGAATTGGATATTCATTACACATCTATTATAATCCCTTCAAAACTGACAGGTCATTACACTCTCCATCTCTCTTTCTTTTTACAGCATGATAAAGGCTGTCTAATTTTATAATTTCTTGGCCCGTCCTGGTGTCTTAATCATTTAAAAAGAATTTTTTTTATTTTTTTATTAGGTGTTCCTACTTCACGGAAATTCACCTATTGCGGCTGGTCCTGAAACCGAAACCCTGCGATAAACGAGTGGTTACTGTATATATATATATATATATATATATATATATATATATATATATATATATATATATATATATATATATATATATATATATATATATATATATATATATATATATATATATATATATATATATATATATATATATATATATATATATATATATATATATATATATATATATATATATATATGTATGTATGTATGTATGTATGTATGTGATTACCTAATTGTGTTTACGGGAAAGAGCCCAAAGCTCGTATCTTGACGTCTCCTGATCGGTTCCATTTTATACTTAGTGATACTTATCATACCTGTCCTTAAAACTATGGATGGAGATAGCATTAACTACCTCCTCGCTTAGCCAATTCCAATTATCAACTACTCTAACACTGAAAAAGTATTTCCTTACATCCTGCAAAGAAGTTTTCTTACAAAGCTTCAAACTATGACCTCTAGTTCTAGAGCCAGCCATATCAAAATATCGATCCCTATCCACTCTATCATAACCACGAAGGAATTTAAAGACTGTCACCATATCCCCCCTCACTCTTCTAGCTTCGAGTGATGGTAAGTCTAATTCCCTCAGCCTCTCATCATAACTGAGATTGCGTATTTCTGGCACCAGTTTCGTGGCATGTCTTTGAACTTTTTCAAGCTTAGCTATGTGCTTTTTCAAGTGCGGATTCCAAAAGGGGGCTGCATATTCGAGTTTTGGCTTCACATGTATGTGATTACCTAATTGTGATAACCTAATTGTGTTTACGGGAAAGAGCCCAAAGCTCGTATCTTCCCGTCTCCTGATCGGTTCCATTTTATACATAGTGATACTTATCATACCTGTCCTTAAAACTATGGATTGAGATAGCATTAACTACTTCCTCGCTTAGCGAATTCCAATTATCAACTACTCTTACACTGAAAAAGTATTTCCTTACATCCTGCAAAGAAGTTTTCTTACGAAGCTTCAAACTATGACCTCTAGTTCTAGAGCCAGCCATATCAAAATATCGATCCCTATCCACTCTATCATAACCATGAAGGAATTTAAAGACTGTCACCATATCCCCCCTCACTCTTCTAGCTTCGAGTGACAGTAAGTCTAATTCCCTCAGCCTCTCATCATAACTGAGATTGCGTATTTCTGGCACCAGTTTCGTGGCATGTCTTTGAACTTTTTCAAGCTTAGCTATGTGCTTTTTCAAGTGCGGATTCCAAAAGGGGGCTGCATATTCCAGCTTTGGCCTCACATAGGTTACATAAATATTTCTGAACATTTCCTTGTCCATGTGCCTGAAGGCTACCCTTACATTTGATAAGAATGCATATGCTGCCCTTACTATGCCATTTATATGTATTTCTGGAGACAAATCTGCCAGTATGTTTACTCCTAGATCTCTCTCATTTTCTGTCTCTTGAAGTTGTACTCCAGCCACCGAGTAGTCAAGCTTGGGCCTTCTTGCACTTGTACCCATTCTCATTACCTTACATTTTGAAGTATTGAATTTCATTAGCCACTTTTCTGACCACTCATGCAGATTATTTAGATCCTCCTGAAGTTCTCTACCATTGTTCTCGTTTTTTACTTTCTTCACAATCTTTGCATCATCTGCAAACATATTCATGAATGAATTTACAGACTCTGGTAGGTCATTTACATATACAAGGAACAAAAGTGGCCCTAAAACTGAACCCTGTGGAACTCCACTACTAACTCTTCTCCATTCAGACACTGAGTGTCTTACTCTAACCCTCTGTTCCCTTCCTTCTAAGTAAGTTTTTATCCATTCTAAAACATTTCCACCTATTCTAGCCATTGATTGCAGCTTCCTAATAAGTCTCCCATGTGGAACAGTGTCAAACGCTTTCTGGAAGTCTAGGAATATGCAATCTGCCCAGCCCTCTCTTTCCTGTAAGATTTGGCTTACCTCATCATAAAATTCTAATAAGTTTGTTACTGTTGATCTACCTTCTCTGAAGCCATGTTGCCTCACTGACAAAAAGTTGAAGGATTCCAAGTGAAGAGAGATATGTTTCCTTAGTAGTTTCTCCATAACTTTGCAGACTATGCTGGTCAAGGAAACTGGTCTATAGTTCAGAGCCATATCCCTCTTTCCCTTTTTGAAGATAGGTATCACATTTGCCTGTTTCCAGCATCTTGGAATCTCCCCCGACTCCAGTGACTTTTTAAATATGATACTTAGTGCCACTGATATTGAGGTTGCGCATTTTTTAAGCACATGAGGGGATATGTCATCAGGACCTGTAGCTTTATGAACATCTAAATCCATCAGCGCTTTGCATACCTCTGTGGCTGTAAGGTTGATGTTCTCTAATACCGGCCCTTGAGCTTCTATCACTGCAATCTGAGGGGGTGGGGTATTTTCTACTGTAAATACTGACTGAAACTCCTTGTTCAATTCTTTGCAGATCTCTTCATCCGTCTCAGTGATGCTTCCATCCGCTCTCTTTAGCCTTAAAACCTGTTCTTTTACCTTCAGTTTTCCTCTGATAAAGCTGTGGAAAAGCTTGGGATTTTCTTTAGCCTTCCTGGTGATGTCCCTCTCATAGTCTCTCTCTGCCTCTCTCCTTTTTACTTAGGTAGTCATTTCTTGCTCTTTTTTAGGTTTGCCAGGCATTTATGTTTTTTCTCCTCCTATGCCTTTTCCAGCATTTGTCTCTCCACTCCTTAGCTCTTTTACACCCATTATCGAACCATTTCTCTCTGGCATGAATTACACCTACTTTGGTGACAGGTATGCAGCAATCTACTATCTTCCCATATTTCTCACAAAAGATGTCATACATTTTTTGTACAGATTTGTTGTAAAATAAGGTTCTCCAGTCAATAACTGCAAAAAGCTCATTCATTTTGATGTAATCTCCTTTCCGATAGTTCCTCCTCATGTCCTCAGTGCCTCTACTCTCAGGAAGAATATCTTCAATGATATACTCCATCAACAACACACAGTGGTCACTCTTTCCAATTGGTGGTTCATACTCAATTTTTTCAATATCCAACACATTATCTGTGAACACTAGATCAAGTAGTGATGGCTCATCCCCACCCCTGGCCCTTGTTGGTTCCATCACATGTACGCAATCTAGGAATCTTGTCCCGAATGAGTCCTCACCACTGTGTGGGTCAAGATTTATCCAATCTATCTCTTTATGATTAAAGTCTCCCATAATCAAAATCCTACATTTTTTTCCCATGCCATGTTAACAACTGAGTTTATGACTTCAATAGTACCTATATGACTTTCCTCATAAACTTCAAGCCTATTTTGGTTCCTTGGTGGGTTGTATACAACAGTTATTATAATGCTCTCTGACCCAGTATTTATGCGAGCAACAAGAAATTCTTTGAACTCACTTTCTATAGCCAAGTTTATTTCTTCAACTTGAATCCTTTCACTTATGAGCAGTGCTATCCCTCCACCAGTCCTCTCAGATCTTTCAACCCTTAGTATTCTGAAGCCCTTAGGAAAAACTGTGACACTGTTTATGTCCTCACTCAACTTAGTCTCTGTAATTGCTACTATATCTGCCTTACTGTTGTGAATCCTATCCTTTAATTCTACTGCCTTACCAGCTAATCCATCAGCATTTGTGTATAACAATCTTAATGAGGCCCCATCCCCTGATCTTCTGTCATTATCTTCTTTATATCCCCTTTGTCTGGAAGAACTCTGAAATGAAAATTTTTCTTTTCCGTCATTTCTTTCATCATGTAACCTTCTTGCCTCTTGCAACAAGTTTTTGACCTTTCCCATCTCTTCCTGTGTTCTGTATCATCTAATGAACACTTCTTTGAATTCTTGAAGGTCTTTTAGACTTTTTTTCTCAACAATATTTCCCTACATGTTTCCCCTCTCTCAAAGGTTACTTTTGTTGGTCTCGGCTTTCCTTCCCTCGAATATTTACCTAGTTGGTGTATGTTTACAATATCCTCAGGACCACAAACTACTCCAAGCTTTCTTATCAGGTCTACAACCCTAGCTTTATTTTCTTCAAGTCTCCCCTGCCATGTTGGCTCCTGGGATTTGCTTATGCCTGAGATTACCACTGTCTTCTCCTTATCAAGTGCCTGTCTGATGAGTGGGTTTGCCATTTCCATCACAACGTCTTTCATTTTTTTGATTACTGTCTCTTTATAGTCAACTGTTTGTATGTTTTCCAGTGCCACCACCTTTACAGCCTCATTTACTGCCACATTCCCCTTTAGTGCATCAGCAAAGGAAGTTTTCATGGCATCATTTTCCATATTCAGCTCCTGGAACTCTTTTCTGAACTGTTCAATGTTTTCCTTAATCTGGACATTCCAAGCAGCAATGTCGTCTCTCTCAGAAGAGAGCAGTGAACTAACATCTAATTCCTTTAGGTTGTAATTCAGCTGTTTGTTTTTATCTTCTTGTTTAGAAATTCTAGATTCTAGTTGACTCTTTTCCCCTTCCAGCTTCTTTATTCTTTTTTCTAGTTCCTTTCTCTCCTGCCCTTGTGCTTTATTTGCTTCCTCCAAAGATCTTATTTGCTCTCTGAGTGTTTCATTCTCTTTCATTTCTCCATCCATATTCCGAATTTTTTCATCAAGGCTTATAACCATTGCCTCTAAATTCTTGATTTTCTGTTTAAGTCTCCTAATAGCTACCCCTCCTACCGACCCATGGATGGGAGAGGTTTGGGACAGAGATGGCCTCATTTTTATGTTCTCCCTCTCACAGAATATTGAAAGAAGAAGAGAAAGAGGAAAAAAAAAGGAGAAAAACTTTTATTCAAGCTTCACACAGAATTTTTATATCTCCATATAAGTGCTATTTAGTGACTCAATTTATCTCTTTCCTGGTAACACACATCTTAACTTAAAAACTTGACCATGGTAATATAAGGATAAAAGAAAAAAGAAAAAAATGCAACAAAACAAAAGTCAAACCTGAAGGAAAATTCGAATTTGTGTCTGAGGAGGCACCCACTTGTTTTTGCTATACATTCTTCCTAACTGATAAACTCACTTGCTAACCAAGATATGTTATCACAGGATTAGACTTTACATTTAACTCAATATATATACAAAATAAAAAAATAGTAAAAGAGAAAGCTAAAAGAAAAGCAAAAAAAATGAAGAAAATAAGACAGCTGTACTACTTGGCAACTTAACTCAGTACTGTTGACAGGTGGATATTTGGTATTTATTTAATTATTCAATTATTTCGTGTATCAAACTAACTAAAAAGTTAATATAAATGGGAAGGATACTGATTTTAACAATATATGGAACCACAGGATCAGGTAAACGGCTTAAGAGCTTTCCCCAGTTTACACAAAAAATTAGGTAATGTGATGTGATAGCTTCACCTCTGGCAACTCTTCTAAATTTCCTTCAAGGCAAAACAGGACAGCAGCTTCTCTCTCCTCTCACGAAAATGTTCTCAATTTTTTTCCTTTAATATTTTGGACAGTCTCGTCATACAACAAATTTAAGTTTTGTACTCACAATACTCTGCAGGATTTCAGATTTAGGGAAATTATGGTAAAGTTTTCCACTAAGCACTTAGTCACTCAAAAACACAAGTAAAAATTTAAGAGAAGCAGTTGCGTGTGTGTGTGTGTATATATATATATATATATATATATATATATATATATATATATATATATATATATATATATATATATATATATATATATATATATATATATATATATATATATATATATATATATATATATATATATATATATATATATATATATATATATATATATATATATATATATATATATATATATATATATATATATATATATATATATATATATATATATATATAGGGATTTTTCATCTCCCTTTGTCTTCATTTGGAATTTATTTTCTGAGGGTTTTTCTATTCTCTTTGTGCAAAGACAGTGGGGACTTTTTCTTTCCCTTTTTTCAGTTTTAGCTATAGGGACTTTTCATCCCCCTCTCTCATTATTATGTAATTTTTTTTTTTTTTTTTGGTTATAAAAGTTCCTAAATATATGGGATTTTTTTTTCATTTCCCTTTCTCATTTTTAATTAGAGCCCTTTCTCACCCATTATTACTAGGTCTTAGGCTTATTCCCACAACTGATTCCGCCAACCCCTCACCTCTCCGCAAATTCTTTTTCTCGAGACCGGCCGGACAACAGTAGGGCGCCGATATATCTGCCATGAACATCTTCCACCAACGTTTCTACGAATCTTGAGGTGGTCCTAGGACCACCTCTTACTCCACCTCACCGGAGGTGGATCTCCCTCCAGCTGAGAATCTGCAATATGAACATAGCCTGGAGTAGATTCTAGGGCCTAATGTCGCTAATACAAATGCAAGAGAGAATAGATGTGACCTCCGAGTACAAACAACGGCCATATGTAAGCACTCAAAGGGTATACTTTGCCTCCCTGCATCTGCAGGCACTTGCAATCTCTCCAATGGGTACAAAGGGACTGGTTTGTGAAAAAATTTAATATTGAAGGTCGGAGCTGCCTGGAAATAGGGTGGCAATTGAAAGTATGTCTACACCATTAGATTATTATTCCAAGATACTTAGGATGTAGCTGAGTAACTGATACATAACATTAGTGTACTATAGATATAAACAAGAAAAGTCATGAAATGCTGAGAACAGGCGCTAAAAAAATATTCTTATTAGCGGTGACTACAGTAGCATAAAAGCATGAATTAAAAAATAAAAATGCATATCATTTGGTTACTGCTGATAGCATTACGAAAATCATAACTAGCAAAAGGCCATGGAGTGATAGCAACAATAACAACCAATATAAAAATCATAAAAATAATAATAATCATGATCAGAATAAGAAAAATAAAAATAGAAATAAAAATACTAAATCAGGAATAGCAGTATATATACAAATGATACTAGCAATTTGAGGCAAGAACAGAGTTCTATACTTATATTTCATAATACTGCTCATTTTAACTTAGTCTCTTTTACTATTCGAATTCCTGCAGTCATTATATATATATATATATATATATATATATATATATATATATATATATATATATAT
Organism: Halocaridina rubra; assembly: GCA_037179515.1. NCBI lineage: Eukaryota > Metazoa > Arthropoda > Malacostraca > Decapoda > Atyidae > Halocaridina > Halocaridina rubra. The sequence goes on from JAXCGZ010020791.1 coordinate 187,000, forward strand.
ATATATATATATATATATATATATATATATATATATATATATATATGAGCATAATCACCAACCTTCTGGTTGCTCAATTTGTCAGTGGGAGCTTATCTATTTTCCAAAACAGTTGCAATATGTGGCAGAAAAACTCACAAAAATCAGTTCAAATTATGTCTTATCAGAATTTATGCAATATCAGCATGCAAAAATTATCAAATTTAATAAAACTTGCGCACATTTCTCATCTAGCAAATTTGCAAAAGAATTTTAATAAAATCAATGATTATAACACTCTGTCAACATAAAGAAATAACATGATTCAATACGGTAGGGGCAAAAGATGCATGCGTGCAAAAGAGAGAGAGAGTCTGAGTCAACTTATTTTTCTTCAAAAAGAAAACATATTTTTCAACCGTAGGGCCCCTTTTTATGACTTGCTTTTCTGCCCAATTAGACAAGGGAAGGCAACTGCAACCATTTTCTAAGGTCTAAAAGGAATAAAAACAAAATGACTTAGTGTACAAATAAAGAAACATCGAAGCATAAATCCATTCTTTATCTGTTGAACATTGCAAATGGCGCTAGTGAAATAAAGATACACATACTTGTCTATAATGGCAATCTTTCCTCGTTTTTTTAAATCAGAGGGTTGAGTCGATGCACACACTCGCTATAAGTCAAACATACCTTTGACGAAATTTACACAAAATACTACAATCATATGTGATAATTATAGGTAATACAATATGAAACTCTTGAAAGTTTGACAAGAATTGTATATTAAATATATTTTACTAAGGCTGATATCTCAAGAAAATTTCTTATTTTTATTTATTTATCTCTACTATTATCAACAAAATTTATGATTATCCTTTCTTAATAAATGATATAAAAGGACTTATGTATCATTATTTTTAAATTTCAAACTCAAAATATAAGCTCTGAGAATCTCAATTATCTTAAGTAGCTCAACTGTAATTATAAATTTCATGACAATGACAGTAATTAACGATAATTATCTCTAGATAAACTTTTCAAAATCTTTAATATCTGTATCTCCTCGAAATGTTACAATTATCATATGAAGATGATGTACACTTAAAAAAAAAAAAAAAAAAAAAAAAAAAAAAAATATATATATATATATATATATATATATATATATATATATATATATATATATATATATATATATATATATATATATATATAAGTGTATCTGAAAAAAATATATAAAAAGCTTGTATCTGTGCATGCAGTAATAAAATTAAAAAATAGTATTTTATTTGCAACATTAAAGAATGAACTTTGCTTAAGATTTAAAATATCTTAAGGTATCGTACATAAAAAATAATATATATAGCCTTCTACGAACTCAAATTTAATTTTTTCGAGTGACTATTCAACAGAGTTACCTTAGGAGACAGGGGGGAAGTTATATATTTTTCCTCATTTTACTATACTTACGATCAGGTAGGTGCAAAAGTACCCTCCCTTTTTACTTTCTCTTCCTTTTCCTACCCAAAATACCGCTCAATATATACAGTTAAACAGGGAAGTTAAAAAGATAGTTAGAGAGTCGAAAAGAAAATACGAAGTTCGAATAGCAGGAGAAGCTAAAGAAAATCCTAAAGGGTTTTATCAACATTATCAAACAAAATTTAAGGAAAAAGTCGGACCAATTGAAGTAGCCAATGGCCATATCACAGATGACGATAAAGTGATGTGTACATGTTTAAATGATTATTTCTTATCTGTATTTACAAATGAAAACTTGGAAAATATTCCGGAAGTAGAATCCATTTACAGAGACAGTCCCGATAATATACTTAGTTCAATAAATATTACGAGAGAGGAGGTAATAAAAGAAATAGATAAATTAAAGGCTCATAAATCTCCGGGACCTGATGGAATATATGCTAGAATATTAAAGGAATGCAAGGAAGAGCTTAGTTGTCCTCTAACTGCATTATTTAATAATTCAATAAAATTAGGATCGGTACCCATGGAGTGGAAATTGGCAGATGTGGTACCAATATTTAAAAAAGGAGAACGTGTTAAAAAGAATAATTATAGGCCGGTAAGTTTAACGTCAACAGTGGGTAAGATTCTAGAATCCATAATTGCAAATAAAATAAGGGCACATCTAGAATTACACAGACTGATAAAACTTTCACAACACGGGTTTCTTAAGGGTTTTTCGTGCCTTACAAACTTACTGTCTTTTTATTCAGAAGTTTACGAGGCAGTAGATTGTGGCAAAGAATATGATACAATATATCTAGATTTTAGCAAAGCTTTTGATAGAGTTCCTCACAAAAGATTAGTTAAAAAGCTGGAAGCTCATGGTATAGGAGGAGCTGTGCTCAGATGGATCAAACAATGGTTAAAAGACAGAAAACAGAGGGTTTGCATAAATGGAGAGAAATCAGAGTGGGGCTCGGTTACAAGCGGGGTACCACAAGGCTCGGTACTGGGTCCTCTATTATTCATCGTATATCTAAATGATCTGGATTCGGATATCAGTAGTAACCTAAGTAAATTCGCAGACGACACTAAAATAGGTAGAACTATAAATGGAAAAGAAGACATTCATGCTTTACAGGAAGATCTAAATAGATTATCTGAATGGTCGGACAAATGGCAAATGGAATTTAATGTTGAAAAATGTAAAGTAGTTAAAATGGGTACTATAAAAGACAATACTAGTTATAAGCTAAATAACCATGAAATCATGAGTTCTCAGTGTGGAAGGGATTTGGGAGTTCTTGTGAGTAGTAGTCTTAAGCCAAGAGAGCAATGCACAGCAGTCAGAAATAAAGCAAACAGAATTTTAGGATTTATCTCAAGAAGCGTCAGCAATAGGACGGAAAAAGTTATTTTGCAGCTCTATCTTGCATTAGTTAGGCCCCATTTAGATTATGCTGTGCAATTCTGGTCACCCTATTATAGAATGGAAATTGAATCCTTGGAGAGAGTGCAACGAAGAATGACCAAGATGATACACAATATCAGAAATCTACCATATGAGGACAGATTAAAAAAACTTAATCTACATTCTCTAGAGAGGCGAAGAGTTAGGGGGGATATGATTGAAGTGTATAAATGGTTTAAAGGGATTAACAAGGGAGATATTAATAAAGTTTTAAAAATTCATGATCAAACCAGAACTCGTAATAATGGATTTAAGCTTGATAAATTTAGGTTCAGAAGGGAAATTGGTAAAAATTGGTTTGGTAATAGAGTAGCTGATGCATGGAACAAGCTTCCTGGTATGATAGTAAATGCCAATACCTTAGACACCTTCAAATGTAGATTAGATAGACATATGACAGAGGTAGGGTGGGTATGAATAGGTTAGTGCTTATTAGAAAAATCATAAAAAGAAAAACAGAATAAATAAGTAGAGTAGAATAGAATAGGTTAGACATGCTGAAAATACAATTCAAAAATGGAGCTGCCTCGTGTGTGCCAGTAGGCATGTTGCAGTGTCCTCTATTCTTATGTTCTTATGTTCTTGTTCTGGACTTTAGATGGCTAGCTTTTGCGGGGAGATTTGCGTGCAGGCGTTGTTCCTCCCCTGTCTCTTCAGTTTCTGGATCGACTTCATCTCTTTCAAATATAGGACACGGCTGTGTGACATTCTTGTTGTCATTTCTTGTGAGTCTACACTCCCTTCTTCATGACCAAGCTGAAATAAAGGTGACAAACATTATCATGGCTTATACTTCAAAGTTTTATCTATTTAGAGCATATTCTTTTGGACAATTAATGTAAATACTGCGGCTAGAAAAAAATAAAAAATCATTCATAGATTTGTGTCCTTTATCACTTAATATCTCTCTTGTAATTTTCGAAAATCGAATAATAATCTCATTGGCAGAGTAGGAGATAAACCAAAATAAAATAAAATCTGCATCTCGGCCATACTTGGGCAGGCGGAACATCACGTTGCCTAAAATATATCTTATATTTTCTTACTAGATATTGCAACGGCTACGGCACCTCCCATTAAAACTATGCGCATCTCAACTTATGCTTTAAGACAGGCGACTCGCGATCTCACCCCACAAACACACTCCCTTTCTTCACACTCAGGTCAGTCGCTGCTTCTCGTTATACACCCCCCCCATTTGCATCACTTCCATTGAATTAAATTCTCACATTCGCTAACCCATTCTCTCTCGGCGACTTCCCCCATTCGTATCACATGGTTTCCCCCCCAGCCCTCTGAGGGAGTGTGTTGGTTGTCGGTCTCTTCGAAGCCACTCGTCGGCCTCCTCGGCACGTCTCTCTCAACGGTTATAAGTCCCCGCTATACTCCCCAGCTGCGGTTCGGTAGGGCGACACCCTAACCTCCTTATCACGGCAAGTTTACTCTACTCTCTTTCCCCACCTGCATAACATCTTAACGAACGAAAAACAAACTTGATTTATCAAACGGTAAAAATATTAATAACATCACAAAAATCTCTACTTCTTCAAAGGATATGACATACACGTATTTTAAGAGGAATAATCAGTACAATTATTATTACTTTATAATAATGAAGTTGGGAGATCTATCGGTCATTTCCACATTCCTTTCGCTAAAAATATGACACATGATAAAAAATAAAAAAATAAAATACTTTAAAACGGATTCAAATTTGTTTCTCAATATAATTCTTATGCTCATTTCAGAGTATATAAAAACTCTGCTACTTATATTTTATTCTTAAACACTGTCAGTTTCACAAATGTTTCTCGGTAAATTCACTCTATTTTCGCTTTAGGAAATTAATATAAATATGATTTCACACGTACATTAAATTTTTTCAATTAAAATCAATACATTCGCTTGTTTAATAATTAACTTAGGCAATAATAAAAATTAATGGAACACCCTTCACACACAATTACTCGTTATATTGTTCTAATAATAAAAAATCGAGTTTATTACTGCTTATATCTATTAGTGCAAATTATCCATGTTGGTAATGGGTACAGATATTCTACTATTAATTTACTAATGCCATATGCCCTTTTATATGTGGGGTAGCTGAGTCAAAGCATAATTTCAAAGTAACATGGCGGAGTCCACCGACCTCCATTTCTTTTAATATTTGTCCCATTACTCACCGGATAAAAATTACAAGTACTTAGCTATTTTGGGATGCTGCTTGGAGAACGTCACAGCCACAGGCACTGGGGGAGGAGGTTTTCCTTTCTTCTGGGCTTGTTGGTTTTCTCACCGACGTCGTCCATATGTTTCATAAAATTGCCGATTTACCATCACAAGCATCTTCTTAGTCGAATGCAGCAACAAATAACGCCTGGTAGGGGTGCTGTTCCTCAAAGCCACATTCACAGTGCGGCGCATGGTGATATACATGAATCGCGCTGAATTTCTCTCCAAGTTGACATTTCTCAGCCTTCGTGAACGAAGTTTCAGCAACTTTCCTACGAAGTCAAAATGCATGGGACAATTCTTACTGCGGGACACCTTGCCTATATGGGGACGGGGAGAGGTGTGACTGGCTCTGTTTTCTTGATACTCTGAGCGTCGTCGGAGCCTGAGGCGTCTCTCTCAGCGTCGCTTGCTTGTAAGCGTCTTGAAGTTTCTTCTAACTCGAGGATTCAACGAATCTTTTCTACCTCGGACACTGCTTCCAGAGATGCTTTATAATCTGTTTCTTGCATTTTGCTCGGCACAAGATGCACTGGTATGAATTTTGTTTCTTGACTTTTCATGGTAATGTTGGTGTGGAGTCATCCTGAGCTGCCGCCACTAGTGTATAGTGTTATTCTAAGACTATACTTATTCTATACAAGAATATCACCAATGTCGTATTATTGTTCTTAATCTATTACTGGTAGCGAGGTCGGTGATAACAGATATGCATTGTTGGATTGACTTTATTCATTCAGATATAAACTTATTTTACACCTCAAAGCTCCCTGTCTACAACTCACAGTTCCCCACCCCCTTAGGGGAAACTTATAAGAGATCTTAGTTCTGCCCCAATCAAGTTCTAATTTCCAACTGACTCTCTGTGTACTACTAACCCTTACTGTCTTGTATTACTAAGATGGCAGGGTGTTGCCTGCTTGGACAGACTGCCAATAGGCTTCCAGCTGGAGGAAATCTCCTCCCTGGTGGATGGTTTTTAGGAGGGCGTCAAGTAGGCCTACAAGTGTTTTCACAGGTGCATGTACGTACGTACATATAGATGTTACTCATGAGAATGTCTGGAACTGGTTGAGCAACTCTGACCTCTACCGGCACTTGGCTCCTACATGTGAAAGGCCTAAGGCATAACAATATATCTAGTTGTCAAAACACCCTACAGCCAAGAAAATACATGGTGAATATCAGTTACAAAACTTGACTTTCTCAAACCATATGGCCTATTTCTATATCACATTCTTTGTTACACTTATTTAATATACAGTACTTTCATATGACACACCATCCATGGAAGTCTAACTTCACATAAAGCCAGAACCCCTTCTAATGGTGTCAGCACTGTGTATAAAGTACAGTATACCGTATTACTAACCATGACTGTCTTGCATCTCACATCTGTTTGGGTTATACATGGTTAAAACTTAAGCTATAATAATGGTAATAGTAATAATTCCAAAAATTAACGATAATCACAATAACAGTGCTAAGAAAAAAGCTTAAGAAATATAATAGTCAATTGAAAGAACGAAGAGTTTAGTGATGATTCATGTTTTTGTTCTCTTGATTATTACAATAAATAAGTTAAGACTTACCAAGAGCCAAACTCTGAGGTGATGATGTTGACAGCGTAGATTTTTGGGAAAAGATGAGACAATCTAACTTGATGCTTCTGACAACAAGTCAGAAGGGTCATCTATACCATCTTTAAATAGAGCATGGCAGCGTTTTTAAGGATGCGTAGAGTCAGCTGATGTGGAAATTGATGGTTGAGGAGTGATGTGAGGTGTAAACTCAGGTGCTGTGGAGGGTGATGGCTGAGGATTATCATGAGTGGTAGGTGACATTACAGTTGCAGGTTCTGGGGAGAGGAACAGAGTTATAGAAAGCTGCATCCTCTTTCTTTTGGCTTCATCATAGAGATACTGAACTGGTGCAAGGCTAGCTGTGATGGCCCCAGTTGACAGCTATGCCTCATTGCATTAAAGGGTCATATCCTTTCACAAGATTTTTAAATTTGTGCTTTCAGCAAGTCTCCAGAGAATATCCAGCATCTATTCTGCATACCCAGACTTAACTTCCTCTGAGGCTTCAGCTTCCTCTTCTGCCAAAAATTGCACCACATCCTCTATGTCGGTGTTGCTAAGGAGTTGTCGGTGTTCGTTAATGTGTTAAATATCTTCTGCAACTAAACCAGAGAAGCATTCCCCACCAACTTCTTGGGCTGTCTTGAAAATCTTCTTGACTTTGATCGACTGTAGGGTAGCCTTTGAAGTCTTTTACTTTACTCCATAAAGCCTTCCAGCAGGCATTGATGGTCTTGGGCTTTAGGGAGTTTGGAGCCTCTGCAGTAATTATCACTGCGTCTGCTGCCAGTGTATTGGATGCATAACCCTAAGGCCTGGATCGCGAAAAGCCTCACATCGGACTGGTTTCACCAGTCCTTTATCCCTCAGATGAAAGTTTATCTTGCAAAGAAGGGCCTTGAATTTAAAGTCCTTCTTTTGATGGATAATGCTGGTGGCCACGCAACTGATCTCGAATATGACAGTGTTCAAGTACAGTTCCTGCCACCGAATACGACATCACTGATTCTGCCTATGGATCAAGGCATTATTCATGTGATTACCTAATTGTGTTTACGGGAAAGAGCCCAAAGCTCGTATCTTCCCGTCTCCTAATCGGTTCCATTTTATACTTAGTGATACTTATCATACCTGTCCTTAAAACTATGGATTGAGATAGCATTAACTACCTCCTCGCTTAGACAATTCCAATTATCAACTACTCTTACACTGAAAAAGTATTTCCTTACATCCTGCAAACAAGTTTTCTTACGAAGCTTCAAACTATGACCTCTAGTTCTAGAGCCAGCCATATCAAAATATCCATCCCTATCCACTCTATCATAACCATGAAGGAATTTAAAGACTGTCACCATATCCCCCCCTCACTCTTCTAGCTTCGAGTGATGGTAAGTCTAATTCCCTCAGCCTCTCATCATAACTGAGATTGCGTATTTCTGGCACCAGTTTCGTGGCATGTCTTTGAACTTTTTTAAGGTTAGCTATGTGCTTTTTCAAGTGCGGATTCCAAAAGGGGGCTGCATATTCGAGACTATTTAGATTTTCCTGAAGTTCTCTACCATTGTTCTCGTTTCTTACTTCACAATCTTTGCATCATCTGCAAACATATTCAATAATGAATTTACAGCCTCTGGTAGGTCATTTACATATACAAGGAACAAAAGTGGCCCTAAAACTGAACCCTGTGGAACTCCACTACTAACTCTTCTCCATTCAGACACTGAGTGTCTTACTCTAACCCTCTGTTCCCTTCCTTCTAAGTAAGTTTTTATCCATTCCAAGACATTTCCACCTATTCTAGCCATTGCTTGCTGCTTCCTAATAAGTCTCCCATGTGGAACAGTGTCAAACGCTTTCTGGAAGTCTAGGAATATGCAATCTGCGCAGCCCTCTCTTTCCTGTAAGATTCGGCTTACTTCATCATAAAATTCTAATAAGTTTGTTACTGTTGATCTACCTTCTCTGAAGCCATTTTGCCTCACTGACAAAAAGTTGAAGGATTCCAAGTGAAGAGAGATATGTTTCCTTAGTAGTTTCTCCATAACTTTTCAAACTATGCTGGTCAAAGAAACTGGTCTATAGTTCAGAGCCGTATCCCTCCTTCCCTTTTTGAAGATAGGTATCACGTTTACTTGTTTCCAGCATCTTGGAATCTCCCCTGACTCTAGTGACTTTTTAAATATGATACTTAGTGCCACTGATACTGAGTTTGCGCATTTTTTAAGTACATGAGGGGATATGTCATCAGGGCCTGTAGCTTTATGAACATCTAACTCCATCAGCGCCTTGCATACCTCTGTGGCTGTAAGGTTAATATTCTCTAATACCGGCCCTTGAGCTTCTATCTCTGCAATCTGAGGGGTTGGGGTATTTTCTACTGTAAATACTGACTGAAACTCCTTGTTCAATTCTTTGCAGATCTCTTCTTCCGTCTCAGTGATGCTTCCATCCTCTCTCTTAAGCCTTAAAACCTGTTCTTTTACCTTCAGGTTTCCTCTGATAAAGCTGTGGAAAAGCTTGGGATTTTCTTTAGCCTTCCTGGTGATGTCCCTCTCATAGTCTCTCTCTGCATCTCTTCTATTACTTAGGTAGTCATTTCTTGTTCTTTTGTAGGTTTGCCAGGCATTTATGTTTTTTCTACTCCTGTACCTTTTCCAGCATTTGTCTCTCCACTCCTTGGCTCTTTTACACTCATTATCGAACCATTTCCCTCTGGCATGAATTACACCTACTTTGGTGAAAGGTATGCAGCAATCTACTATCTTTCCATATTTATCACAAAAAATGTCATACATTTCTTGTACAGATTTGTTGTAAAATAAGGTTCTCCAGTCAATAACTGCAAAAAGCTCATTCATTTTGATGTAATCTCCTTTCGGATAGTTCCTCCTCATGTCCTCAGTGCCTCCACTCTCAGGCAGAATATCTTCAATGATATACTCCATCAACAACACACAGTGGTCACTCTTTCCAACTGGTGGTTCATACTCAATTTTTTCAATATCCAACACATTATCTGTGAACACTAGGTCAAGTAGTGATGGCTCATCCCCACCCCTGGCCCTCGTTGGTTCCATTACATGTTGGTGTAGGAAATTCCCTTGTACGCAATCTAGGAATCTTGCCCCAAATGAGTCCTCACCACAGTGTGGGTTAAGATTTATCCAATCTATCTCTTTTTGATTAAAATCTCCCATAATCAAAATCCTACATTTTCTCTCCCGTGCCATGTTAACAACTGAGTTTATGACTTCAATAGTACCTATATGACTTTCCACATAAACTTCTAGCCTATTCTGGTTCCTTGGTGGGTTATATACAACAGTTATTATAATGCTCTCTGACCCAGTATTTATGCGAGCAACAAGAAATTCCTTGAACTCCCTTTCTATAGCCAAGTTTATTTCTTCAACTTTAATCCTTTCACTTATGAGCAGTGCTATCCCTCCACCAGTCCTCTCAGATCTTTCAACCCTTAATATTCTGAAGCCCTTAGGAAAAACTGTGACACTGTTTATGTCCTCACTCAACTTAGTCTCTGTAATTGCTACTATATCTGCCTTACTGTTGTGAATCCTATCTTTTAATTCTACTGTCTAACCAGCTAATCCATCAGCATTTGTGTATAACAATCTTAATGAGGTCCCATCCCCAGATCTTCTGTCATTATCTTCTTTATCTCCCCTTTGTCTGGAACAACTCTGAAATGAAATTTTTTCTTCTCTTCTTCATTTCTTTCCTCATATAACCTTCCTGCCTCTTGCAACAAGTTTTTGATCTTTCCCATCTCTTCCTCTGTTCTGTATCGTCTAATGAACACTTCTTTGAATTCTTGAAGGTCTTTTAGACTTTTTTTTCTCAACAATATATCCCTACATGTTTCCCCTCTCTCAAAAGTTACTTTTTTGGTCTCGACTTTCCATCCCTCGAATATTTGCCAAGTTGGTGAATGTTTAAAATATCCTCGGGACCACAAGCTACTCCAAGCTTTCTTATCAGGTCTACAACCCTATCTTTATTTTCTTCAAGTCTCCCCTGCCATGTTGGCTCCTGGGATTCGCTTATGCCTGAGATTACCACTATCTTCTCTTTATCAAGTGCCTGTTTAATCAGTGGATTTGCCCTTTCCATCACAACGTACGTGCGCATGTGAAAAGATTTTTTGGGCATTCTTGACACCCCACCTAAAAACCACCCACAAGGGAGGAGAGTTCCTCCAGCTAGAAGCCTATTGGAAGGCTGTCTGAGCCGTCATGTCTACCATCTTGGTAATACAAGACAGTGAGGGCCAGACGTTCACAGAGAGTCATTTAGAAGTTAGAACTAAACTCTGATAGAAGAGTCCCCTAAGAGGGCAGGTAACTGTGAGTTGTAGACGGGTAGCTTTGAGGTGTAAAATAAGCGTATCTTTTAATAAATAAGGTTAATCCAACGATGCATATCTGTCATCACCGACCTCTCAACAAAATCTAAGATAAGATTTTACAAACATTCAGGTGAGAATAATTATTGTATAGAGTCAAGGCCTATACATCAATATAATAATAATATAATAATCATTTTTATTTTAAGGGGACTCAGTTTCGAATATAAGTGAGATCCGACTGAGGCATTTTTTGACTTAAATCGCCTTTCAGGAACGGAACCCTGACGTTATATGAAGACTCTCTCTCTCTCTCTCCTCTCTCTCATCTCCTCTCTCTCTCTCTCCCTCTCTCTCCTCCCTCTCTCCTCTCTCTCTCTCTCTCCTCTCTTCTCTCTCTCCTCTCTCTCTCTCTCTCTCTCTCTCTCTCTCTCTCTCTCTCTCTCTCTCTCTCTCTCTCTCTCTCTCTCTCTCTCTCTCTCTCTCTCTCTCTCTCTCTCTCTCTCTCTCTCTCTCTCTCTCTCTCTCTCTCTCTCTCTCTCTCTCTCTCTCTCTCTCTCTCTCTCTCTCTCTCTCTCTCTCTCTCTCTCTCTCTCTCTCTCTCTCTCTCTCTCTCTCTCTCTCTCTCTCTCTCTCCTCTCTCTCTCTCTCTCTCATCTCTCTCTCTCTCTCTCTCTCTCTCTCTCTCTCTCTCTCTCTCTCTCTCTCTCTCTCTCTCTCTCTCTCATCTCTCTCTCTCTCTCTCTCTCTCTCTCTCTCTCTCTCTCTCTCTCTCTCTCTCTCTCTCTCTCTCTCTCTCTCTCTCTATATATATATATATATATATCTATATATATATCTATATATATATCTATATATATATATATATATATATATATATATATATATATATATATATATATATATATATATATATATATATATATATATATATATATATATATACATACATACATATACCTTGGCTGTTTCCCCCTTTAATTGGGGGGTAGCCGACATCAAGAAAGGAAAACAAATAGGGGGATTACTTTGCTCTATGGGCAATGACGAGGGAGCTAGCGACCGTTCAGATGGCACTGCTGGAGTGCCACAGCCCATCCTCCCGGCTCTTCCACAACCTGTGTCACTTCACAACTGCCAACTCCTCCTACTGCCCCTACCACAGGGCTATCTCTGTAAGATGCAGCCCCGTGGTAACAGCAGATGCCCATCAGAGCCGCGTCACAATCGCTCGCCACTCATTCCTATTCCTAGCACGCTCGCTTGCTTCCCTCACATCCATCCTCCTATCATTCAGGGCTCTCCTTACTCCATCCATCCATCCAAACCTAGGCCTCCCTCTAGCATTTCTCCCATCAACTCTCGCATTCATCACCTTTTTCAGCAGCCTTTCATCATCCATCCTTTCCACATGGCCAAACCATATCAGAACATTCATATCTACTCTGGCTGCAATTTCTCTCCTCACACCCGTTCTTGCTCTCACCACTTCATTCCTAACCCTATCCAATCGAGATACACCAATCATACTCCTCAGGCATTTCATCTCAAACACATTTAGTTTCCGTCTCTCACTTACTTTCATACCCCATAACTCTGATCCATACATCACAGTTGGCACAACCACTTTCTCATACAAAACTTTCTTAACATTCATTTCCAACCCTCTATTCTTCATCACTCCTTTCAATGCACCCAACACTTTACATCCTTCATTCACTCTGTGACACACATCTGCTTCCACTCCACCATTTGCAGCTATAACCGAGCCTAAATACTTAAACTGATTAACCTCCTCAAGTGTCTCTCCATTCAACATAACATTCAATCCAGCGCCATCCTCATTTCTTGTACACCTCATAACCTTACTCTTTCCCACATTCACTCGCAGCTTCCTTCTCTCACACACCATTCCAAATTCTGACACTAACTGACACAGCTTTTCCTCTGAATCTGCCACCACCACAGTATCATCTGCAAACAGCAACTGATTCAGCTCCCACTCGTTATCATCCCCATCTACCATTCTCAAACCTCGACCACGCACTCGCTCATTCACCTCTCTTACAACTCCATCAATATACAAATTGAACAGCCATGGTGACATCACACATCCCTGTCTCAGTCCCACACTCACTGGAAACCACTCACTCACTTCATTCCCTACCCTAACACAAGCTCTACTACCCTCATACAAACTCTTCACTGCATGCAACAATTTACCATTTATTCCATATAATCTCAAAACATTCCACATAGCCTCTCTATCAACTCTATCATATGCTTTCTCCAGATCCAAAAATGCAAAATACACATCCTTACCCTTTGCTAAATATTTCTCACATAACTGCCTAACTATAAAAATCTGATCTATACAACCTCTACCTCTCCTAAAACCACTCTGCACTTCCGCGATCACATATTCTGTCTTATCCCTAATCCTATTAACCAGTATCCTACCATACACTTTTCCTACCACACTCAACAAACTTATACCCCTAAAATTACTGCATTCATACATATCTCCCTTACCTTTGTATAGGGGCACTATACAGGCAATCACCCAATCCACTGGCACCAATGACAACATAAAGCATATATTAAACACTCTCACTAACCATTCCAATGCAGTCACACCCCCTTCTTTCAACATCTCCACTCTCACACCATCCATTCCAGGTGCTTTACCTGCTTTCGCTTCATACAATGCCCTTTTCACCTCCTCTCTTGTAATCTCTCTCTCATTTTCATCTCCCATTACTGGCCCTTGAACCCCTCCCACTGCCACTATAGCTGCCTCTCTATCTTCCTCAACATTCAGCAAGCACTCAAAATATTCTGCCCATCTTTTCCTTGCATCGTTCCCTCTTAACATCTGTCCATTCACATCTTTCACTGTCTCTTCCATCCTCGATCCACCCTTCCTTGCTCTCTTCACTTCTTTCCAAAACTTCTTTTTATTCTCCTCATATGACCTACTAAAATCCTGTCCCCACCTAACATTTGCCAACCTCTTCTCTTCCTCTACCTTCTGCTTGGTTTCCACATTTTTCTCCCTATATCTTTCATACTTCTCCCTACTTTTACACTGCAGCCATTCCTCAAAGGCCCTCTTTTTCTCTTCCACCTTCATTTTCACCCCTTCATTCCACCACTCACTGCCCCTCCTCATGCCACCTCCAACAAACCTCTTTCCACACACATCACTTGCATGTCCCACAAAACATTCTTTCATCAACCCCCATTCCTCCCCTAACTCCCCAACTTCTCTTTCTTTCACCCTGTCATATGCCACTCTCAACCTGTCCTGATATTCCTGTCTCTTCTCTGGCTTTTTCAACTCTTCCACCTTCACTATTTCCCTTCTACATCCCCCCACACTATTTCCCCACTCTTTTGCTACTACCACTTTTGCTTCAACCAAAAAATGATCAGACATCCCAGCAGCCACACCCCTGAATGCATGTACATCTTTCACTCTACCAATCATGCTCTTTGCTACCAACACATAATCCATCAATGCTCTTTCTTTCACTCTTCCATTTGCCACTCTCATCCATGTATACTTATTTATTAACTTCTTCTTAAATAAACTATTACCTATCACCAACTCTTGCTCCACACACATATCTAATAGTCTCTCGCCACTCTCATTCCCACCTGGTACCCCATACTTTCCTACAACACCTTCTATCTCTCCATCACCCACTCTGGCATTCAAGTCACCCAACACAACTACATAGTTCCTTCTACTCAGACCATCCACACATCTAGTTAACTCATTCCAGAATTCATCCCGCTCTTCCTCACTTCTCTCACATCCTGGCCCATACGCACTAACAAAAGCCCAACATTCCCTTCCTATCCTAGCCCTCACCCACATCAGCCTAGATGACACTTCTTTCCATTCCACTACCTGATTTACCATCCATTCACTCAGCAATAATGCCACACCTTCTCTCGCTCTCCCCCTTTCAACCCCAGACACCCTACCCGTCACATCACCAAATGCCACTTCTCCTTTTCCTTTCATCTTCGTCTCACACAAGGAACCAAAATAGGCTTGAAGTTTATGAGGAAAGTCATATAGGTACAATTGAAGTCATAAACTCAGTTGTTAACATGGCACGGGAAAAAAAAATGTAGGATTTTGATTATGGGAGACTTTAATCATAAAGAGATAGATTGGATAAATCTTGACACACACAGTGGTGAGGACTCATTCGTGGCAAGATTCCTAGATTGCGTACAAGGGAATTTCCTACACCAACATGTAATGGAACCAACAAGGGCCAGGGGTGGGGATGAGCCATCACTACCTGATCTAGTGTTCACAGATAATGTGTTGGATATTGAAAAAATTGAGTATGAACCACCAATTGGAAAGAGTGACCACTGTGTGTTGTTGATGGAGTATATCATTGAAGATATTCTTCCTGAGAGTAGAGGCACTGAGGACATGAGGAGGAACTATCCGAAAGGAGATTACATCAAAATGAATGAGCTTTTTGCAGTTATTGACTGGAGAACCTTATTTTACAACAAATCTGTACAAGAAATGTATGACATCTTTTGTGAGAAATATGGGAAGATAGTAGATTGCTGCATACCTGTCACCAAAGTAGGTGTAATTCATGCCAGAGAGAAATGGTTCGATAATGGGTGTAAAAGAGCTAAGGAGTGGAGAGACAAATGCTGGAAAAGGTATAGGAGGAGAAAAAACATAAATGCCTGGCAAACCTACAAAAGAGCAAGAAATGACTACCTAAGTAAAAGGAGAGAGGCAGAGAGAGACTATGAGAGGGACATCACCAGGAAGGCTAAAGAAAATCCCAAGCTTTTCCACAGCTTTATCAGAGGAAAACTGAAGGTAAAAGAACAGGTTTTAAGGCTAAAGAGAGCAGATGGAAGCATCACTGAGACAGATGAAGAGATCTGCAAAGAATTGAACAAGGAGTTTCAGTCAGTATTTACAGTAGAAAATACCCCACCCCCTCAGATTGCAGTGATAGAAGCTCAAGGGCCGGTATTAGAGAACATCAACCTTACAGCCACAGAAGTATGCAAAGCGCTGATGGATTTAGATGTTCATAAAGCTACAGGTCCTGATGACATATCCCCTCATGTGCTTAAAAAATGCGCAAACACAATATCATTGGCACTAAGTATCATATTTAAAGAGTCACTGGAGTCAGGGGAGATTCCAAGATGCTGGAAACAAGCAAATGTGATACCTATCTTCAAAATGGGAAGGAGGGATACGGCTCTGAACTATAGACCAGTTTCCTTGACCAGCATAGTTTGCAAAGTTATGGAGAAACTACTAGGGAAACATATCTCTCTTCATTTGGAATCCTTCAACTTTTTGTCAGTGAGGCAACATGGCTTCAGAGAAGGTAGATCAACAGTAACAAACTTATTAGAATTTTATGATGAGGTAAGCCAAATCTTACAGGAAAGAGAGGGCTGGGCAGATTGCATATTCCTAGACTTCCAGAAAGCGTTTGACACTGTTCCACAAGGGAGACTTATTAGGAAGCAGCAATCAATGGCTAGAATAGGTGGAAATGTTTTGGAATGGATAAAAACTTACTTAGAAGGAAGGGAACAGAGGGTTAGAGTAAGACACTCAGTGTCTTAATGGAGAAGAGTTAGTAGTGGAGTTCCACAGGGTTCAGTTTTAGGGCCACTTTTGTTCCTTGTATATGTAAATGACCTACCAGAATCTGTAAATTCATTCATGAATATGTTTGCAGATGATGCAAAGATTGTGAAGAAAGTAAAAAACGAGAACAATGGTAGAGAACTTCAGGAGGATCTAAATAATCTGCATGAGTGGTCAGAAAAGTGGCTAATGAAATTCAATACGTCAAAATGTAAGGTAATGAGAATGGGTACAAGTGCAAGAAGGCCCAAGCTTGACTACTCGGTGGCTGGAGTACAACTTCAAGAGACAGAAAATGAGAGAGATCTAGGAGTAAACATACTGGCAGACTTGTCTCCAGAAATACATATAAATGGCATAGTAAGGGCAGCATATGCATTCTTATCAAATGTAAGGGTAGCCTTCAGGCACATGGACAAGGAAATGTTCAGAAATATTTATGTAACCTATGCGAGACCAAAACTCGAATATGCAGCCCCCTTTTGGAATCCGCACTTGAAAAAGCACATAGCTAAGCTTGAAAAAGTTCAAAGACATGCCACGAAACTGGTGCCAGAAATACGCAATCTCAGTTATGATGAGAGGCTGAGGGAATTAGACTTACCATCACTCGAAGCTAGAAGAGTGAGGGGGGGATATGGTGACAGTCTTTAAATTCCTTCATGGTTATGATAGAGTGGATAGGGATGGATATTTTGATATGGCTGGCTCTAGAACTAGAGGTCATAGTTTGAAGCTTCGTAAGAAAACTTGTTTGCAGGATGTAAGGAAATACTTTTTCAGTGTAAGAGTAGTTGATAATTGGAATTGGCTAAGCGAGGAGGTAGTTAATGCTATCTCAATCCATAGTTTTAAGGACAGGTATGATAAGTATCACTAAGTATAAAATGGAACCGATCAGGAGACGGGAAGATACGAGCTTTGGGCTCTTTCCCGTAAACACAATTAGGTAATCACCCCAAAACTAGAGTTTTGGGGAGAAGTTATTCTCCCCTCTACTCCTCTTCTTCTTTGACGTCTCGCAGGAGGTTGATACAAGGGGGGGATTCCTAGTCCCCACTTTTAGTCACCTTTTACGACACGCAGGGAATACGGTGAGGCTATTCTTTGATATTGTGCCCGCCCCACATATATATATATATATATATATATATATATATATATATATATATATATATATATATATATATATATATATATATATATATATATATATATATATATATATATATATATATATATATATATATATATATATATATATATATATATATATATATATATATGTATATAATATATATATATATATGTATATATATATATATATATATATATATATATATATATATATATATATATATATATATATATATATATATATATATATATATATATATATATATATATATATATATATATATATATATATATATATATATATAATATATATATATATATATATATATATATATATATATATATATATATATATATATATATATATATATATATATATATATATATATATATATATATATATATATATATATATATATATATATATATATATATATATATATATATATATATATATATATATATATATATATATATATATATATATATATATATATAAAATATATATATATATATATATATATATATATATATATATATATATATATATATATATATATATATATATATATATATATATATATATATATATATATATATATATATATATATATATATATATATATATATATATATATATATATATATATATATATATATATATATATATATATATATATATATATATATATATATATATATATATTTATATATATATATATATACTCAGTTCGCTTTTTACGTGTTTAAAAGATGCAAAATTGGATTAACGCCCTAAAAAAATAATAGTAAAAAATGCGAAATACACGAATAACGCAAGCCCAATTAATTCAATTTTTTTTCTTTTCATTTTAGTAAATAATCAACCGCCTTGGAGGCAATTTTCCCCCATGCGCTTCAGTGTCTCTTTATCCAGCATACTGCGTGGATATATCGCTTGTTCTAGTGTTGTGTTAAGGTTTGTAAATCGTCAGGGAAAAAGCATTCAAGAGCGCATCTGCTGATACGGAGGTGGCAAAATGTTTGCAGATAGAGGTTCATTCTCCTGCATCCTCCTCCTTTTCTACCGCTTAATGCGATCGGATATTATGGAGAGAATGGAAAAAATTTACATGGATGAGCATTAAGAACAAGCAGCAAACAAACTTGCCATAAACAGTAATCCCTCACTATTTTGCAGTTCACCTATCGCGAATTCAGTGCATCGCGGATTTAAAAAAATAAATAAATAAAATAAATTTAAAAAAAATTTTTTTTTTGACAGATTACTTTGACATCAAGACGGGCCAAAAAATGATAAAATAAAACAGCCTTTATCAGGCTGTATAGATAAACAGAGATGGAGAGTGTAATGACCTGTCAGATGTGAAGGGATTATAAAAGATGTGTAATGAATATCCAGTTCTCTGTTGGGTTTTAATATACCTCTGCATTACTTTCATGGTGTCTATTCCAATAATTCTCCTTAGATCTTAATATTATTATTATTATTATCGGCTTCAATAATTTTCCTTTGATGATGACTGTGGAGATTATTATCCTTATTATTAAGGGCTCATCACTGTTTGTACATCTGTTGGTTTATTTACTTTAATAACTGTGTACAGTGCCCCTCCCTAATTGCCTGGGACAAAGAGAGTGTGGGGGGTTGGGTAGAATAGAATGTTGAAGAGAGAGAGAGAGAGAGAGAGAGAGAGAGAGAGAGAGAGAGAGAGAGAGAGAGAGAGAGAGAGAGAGAGAGAGAGAGAGAGAGAGAGAGAGAGAGAGAGAGAGAGAGAGAGAGAGACATCATTAAGTAAATCTTGTTCATTCAACCAAAACTACATTATTTATTGTAAAAATAAAGGATCAATTTCAAATTCGTAATAATAATAATAATAATAATAATCTCCACAATCATCATCAAAGGAAAATTATTGTTGCCAATAATAATAATAATATAATAATAATAAGATCTAAGGAGAATTTGTGGAAAAAATATCATGAAAGTAATGCAGAGAATTGGATATTCATTACACATCTTTTATAATCCCTTCACATCTGACAGGTCGTTACAGTCTCCGTTTCTCTCTACAGCCTGATAAACGCTGTTTTATTTTATCAATTTCTGGCCCGTCTTGGTGTCATAATCATCTTTAAAAAAAAAAAAAAAAAAAAAAAAAATATATATATATATATATATATATATATATATATATATATATATATATATATATATATATATATATATATATATATATTTTAAGGTGTTCCTACTTAGCGGAAATTCACCTATCGCGGCTGGTCCCGGAACCGAACCCCCGCGATAAACGAGGGGTTACTGTAACATTGTCACGGAAAAATCGTGCAAGAGCAAAAACGTTTGCAGATAGAGGTTCGTTCTCCCGCATCCTCCTCCTCTTCTACCGCTTAAGTTATGTGTTTACTGCCACAATGCGCATCTCAGTGTATGCATATTGACCACCGCATAATCGAGTGCATTAATTTGTTTACTGTACAGTAAATCTGTGTCTTTTATACTCTACACTATTTGCATGTTAATATAAATAACTATAGGTCTTTCTACTTTGCTATGTACTTATAAAATATGTGTTACTTATCTTATATCTTTTGCATAGTGTGTCTATGTATGGTTGTGAAACGTATCTATGCCCATTATCATTGTTTCTTATGGAAAATACCTCTTTACATTATGCGATTTTCACAAACATTCAGTATCTCTTAAATTTTTCCTTGTGTTTTTGAGTGACCAAGACTTTAGATTAAAACATAAACAAAATTTCCCTAAATAAGAAATCCTGTAGAGTATTGTGAGTAAAAAATTTATATTTGTTGTATGACGAGACTGTCCAAAATATTAAAGGAAAAAATTGAGAACATTTTCGTGAGGGGAAAGAGAAGAAGCTGTCCTGTTCTGCTTTGAAGGAAGTTTAGAAGAGTTGCCAGAGGTGAAGCCATCACATCACATTACCTAACTTTTTGTGTAAATTGGGGAGAGCTCTTAAGCCATTACCTGGTCCTGTGGTTCCATATATTGTTAAAATCAGTATCCTTCCCATTTATATTAATCTGATAGTTAGTTTGTGTGACAGAGTGTTTCGCTCAAAGTCACCAGAGGCTGTTAGATGCCTTATTAAATAAATTAGTAACATAACTGTTATTTTCTAACTAAAAAAATAATTCCCACTTCTTGACTTTCGCAGATTATGATTATTTGCAATTTGTATTTTAGCTTATAGCTAATTCTAAATATCCCTTGTTTACTCTTCTTGTACGTGTAGAAGTATAGCCCCGATATAAAGGCTGCTCCTATTTTCTGTCTGCTACGAGCCAAGAAAATTATGAGATACTAAAACCAGTAACCTAACTTTTCATTATTATTCTCGTTTTATTTTATTTGCTTCCACTTGCTGCACCTAAAAATACTGTCTCTCCCTTGCATCTCTGCTATAATTGCCTGCCAGGGACCACCACTAAAATAGTCCTTAAAATGATATCAGAGCCAATTACTGCTCTAGAAATGTATCCTACAGATGAACTCACCAGGAGGGAGAATGAGACGCTCTCTTTTGGCGCCGAGACTGCCCGGAGGCAACATCACGCCTGGGCAGTCTAAGTTTATTTCAAATCTTAGTTACGTGGCATCTTCACAGGAATTCATCTAGCACAACAAGGTGAGGGATAGTGTATGGTAAAGCTCGTGGGTCAAGCAAATTGGTTTATTTTCGAGAATTAGTTACATTCGTTACTGGATAAATCTTATGGATTTTTATTCTCTGATTTCCTTCCAATACACACGAAATTTTGTAGATTACCAAACTGGAATCTCACATGCCAAAGTTAATTCCTTAACCTGTAAATTACAGCTGATATACATTGCTGAGAAGTTTCTTTTCACTGAATGTGATAAACGAAAATCTCATCCTCTGAAGACTGGTTATGAGCCCGTAAAAATCTATCTCTTTTCCTAATAAATTCTAATTTCATTTCACCCCTTTTGTAAAGGTTTGTATTAATAATGAGCGTATATCATGGCTTCCAGTTTATTGTTGCAAGATGTGTGCCGGTCGGCTCAATCAATATAAACATTAGAAACCAAATAGGTAGAAGTACAATGAAAACAAAAGAGGTGCGATAAAGGGAATAACCTTATTATCAATAAAGGATTAGATCACTTATATCATAACATTCCTTTCCCCTAGAATTTGCAATACATCACATATAAAAAATAAGTCATCAACTTCTTAAAACAAGGCACACATGAAAATTCTATATAAGTGATCTAATCCTTTATTGATAACATAACACCTTTCTATCATCGTAAATAAAGTGTTTTACGTCAAAAACTCGTCAATAAAGCTATTTGCTAAACAAAATGCAAATATTTAAAAGGTAATTTTTCCCAGTTGGCTTTGCAAATATTTCTTGTTAACCACAATTTAATGAATGCATACCGTATTTATCTTGCTAATTCTTCATATGTTGGGGATAAAGTGTTTTGAGTTATAAGTTGCAAATACCTCAAAAGGTGGTTTTGCACCCTTTTTTTTCATTGCAAAGTTCTTGATAACTAAAAGTGAATGAATACTGTATTTATCTCGTAGATTCTTCCTTTATCCTAAATAGAGTGTTGCCATATTAATTGTTAATCGGTAATAAGCATTGCAACTTTTGTGGTTGCCCACAATTTAAGGAATACATACAGTACTGTATTTGTCTTGCTTAATTTTCATTTATTGTGAATATATTGTTTTCCTTTAAAAACCAGTAAAGAATTAATGGTTTTGTATGCTATTATGGTGGCATAAATATTTCTGGTTAGCTGTGAATAACCAATATATATTCATCCAGTAGAATGACATTGGAAACTCATTATATCTGTGCTCATGCTTTCAGTTTCCCATTATAAACAGTGTGTCATTTCTGTTTCTGAAATTGCAGTGTCCTGTATTCTACTCTGCCTGTGTGACAGAGGTAATCATCGAGTTGAGGCCAAAGTCTTGGCATACGTCCGTGGTGCCGGGAAATGAAATCGTACTCACCACCTCCGGGATTCGAGGCAGCATTTCATAAAATTTAATTTGAGAAATTTAATTCAATTCTTTTAATGTCATTGCATTTCCAACATTAAAAGAAAGTTGAATTCTGAGTTTCATTTAACCGACTAATGGTAATAGAGATGGGGTGTTCAAGTACAAATATCTGTCCTGTCTGTTTGTGAGCTCTTAACCGAGCTCGGTACTTTGAGTCCCCTTAGTAAAACAGAATCTTAACAACACTCTAGCATCCTAAATCCCCACAAGATTGGCGCCCGAACAGGGACCCGAACAGACAGACTGATTTTATAAATTTATTTTTATTTTGCTTTTTAACATTGCACATGAAAACCAATTACCATTGGCTCGATTATTGAAATGAATGAATCTTAGACTGCACACGAAAATTTTCGTGCTAGAGACGTTGCGGATAGGAAATTTTTTTTTATTTTCAATATTGATAATGGTAACTAATATTTTCTTGTTTCCCATGTGGTAAACAATCTA
>JAXCGZ010020792.1:0-10000 GCA_037179515.1 Halocaridina rubra
TATATATATATATATATATATATATATATATATATATATATATATATATATATATATATATATATATATATATATATATATATATATATATATATATATATATATATATATATATATATATATATATATATATATATATATATATATATATATATATATATATATATATATATATATATATATATATATATATATATATATATATATATATATATATATATATATTTACAGTATATATATATATATATATATATATATATATATATATATATATATATATATATATATATATATATATATATATATATATATATATATATATATATATATATATATATATATTCCCTTCTCAGTTAGGTGTCTCATTCACCCATCTTTGTCTTCCTCTCCCTCTCAAGTAAAAGTCTTTTCCTCACATATCAGTTCGTATTTTCATGTACAGCATTCTAATGCGATGAATATTCGTCCTTTCCTTTACGGGAAAGAGTCCCAAGCTCATAACTTCCCGTCTCCTGATTGGTTCCATTTTGTACTTAGTGATACTTAGCATACTTATTACACTAAAAAAGTACTTTCTTTCATCCTGCAAAGAAATTTTCTTACGAAGCTTCAAGCTATGACTTCTAGTTCTAGTGCCAGCCATATCAAAATATCGATCCCTATCCACTCTGTCATAGCCATGAAATAATTTAAAATCACTCACCATATTCCCCTCAATCTTCTAGCTTCGAGTGATGGCAAGTCTATTTCCCTCAGCCTCTCATCATAACTGAGATTGCGTATTTCTGGCACCAGTTTCGTGGCATGTCTTTGAACTTTTCCATCTTAACTATGTGCTTTGTCAAGTGCGGATTCCAAAAGGGGGCTGCATATTCAAGTATTGGCCTCACATAGGTTACATAAATATTTCTCAACATTTCCTTGTCCATGTGCCTGAAGGCTACACTTACATTTGCTAAGAAAACATATGCTGCTCGTACTATACCATTTATATGCACTCCGGAGACAAATCGGCCAGTATATTTACGTCATTTATATGCACTCCGGAGACAAATCGGCCAGTATACTTACTCCTAGATCTCTCTCATGCTCTGATTCTTGAAGTTCTACTCCCGCCACCGAGTAGTCAAACTTGGGCCTTCTTGCACTTGAACCCATTCTCACTACCTTACATTTTTAAGATTGAATTTCATTAGCCAATTTTCTGACCACTCATGTAGACTATTTAGATCTTCCTGAAGTTCTCTACCATTGTTCTCGTTTCTTACTTTCTGCACATTCTTTGTATCATCTGTAAACATATTCATGAATGAATCTACAGACTCTGGTAGATCATTTACATATACAAAGAACAAAAGTGGCCCTAACACTGAACCCTGTGGAACTCTGCTACTAACTCTTCTCCATTCAGACACTGAGTATGTCACTCTAACTCTCTGTTCCCTTCCTTCTAAGTATGTTTTTTATCCATTTCAAGACAAATTACCTGTAATTACCTAAGTGTGGTTATGGGAAAGAGCCCAAAGCTCGTAACTTCCCGTCTCCTGATTGGTTCCATTTTGTACTTAGAGATACTTATTATACTTGTCCTTAAAACTATGGATTGAGTATTCATTGACTACCTCCTCGCTTAGCGAATTCCAATTATCAACTACCCTTACACTAAAAAAGTACTTCCTTACATCTTACAAAGACATTTTCTTACGAAGCTTCAAACTATGACCTCTAGTTCTAGAGCCAGCCATATCAAATTATCGATCCCTATCCACTCTGTCATAGCCAAAAACCGTTACCATATCCCCCTCAATCTTCTAGCTTCGAGTGATGATAAGTTTAATTCCCTCAGCCTCTCATTATAACTGAGATTGAGTATTTCTGGCACCAGTTTCGTGGTATGGTTTTGAGCTTTTTCCAGCTTAACTACGTGCTTTTTCAAGTGCGGATTCCAAAAGAGGGCTGCATATTCTAGCTTAAGCCTCACATAAGTTACATAAATATTTCTGAACATTTCCTTGTCCATGTGCCTGAGGGCTACCCATATATATGCTAAGCAAGCATATGCTGCCCTTACTATGCCATTTATATGCATCTACGGAGACAAATCGGCCAGTATGTTTACTCCTAGATCTCAATTCTCTGTGTCTTGAAGTTCTACTCCTGCCCTCGAGTAGCTAAGTTTGGGCCTTCTTGCACGTGATTATCTAATTGTGTTTACGGGAAAGAGCCCAAAGCTCGTATCTTCCCGTCTCCTCATCGCTTCCATTTTATACTTAGTCATACTTATCATACCTGTCCTTAAAACTATGAATTGAGATAGCATTAACTACCTCCTCGCTTAGCCAATTCCAATTATCAACTACTCTTACAGTGAAAAAGTATTTCCTTACATCCTGCGAAGAAGTTTTCTTACGAAGCTTCAAACTATGACCTCTAGTTCTAGAGCCAGCCATATCAAAATATCGATCCCTATCCACTCTATAGCACGTGTGTGTGTGTGTGTGTGTGTGATTACCTAATTGATTACCTAATTGTGTTTACGGGAAAGAGCCCAAAGCTCGTATCTTCCCGTCTCCTCATCGCTTCCATTTTATACTTAGTCATACTTATCATACCTGTCCTTAAAACTATGGATTGAGATAGCATTAACTACCTCCTCGCTTAGCCAATTCCAATTATCAACTACTCTTACACTGAAAAAGTATTTTCTTACATCCTGCAAAGAAGTTTTCTTACGAAGCTTCAAACTATGACCTCTAGTTCTAGAGCTAGACATATCAAAATATCGATCCCTATCCACTCTATCATAACCATGAAGGAATTTAAAGACTGTCACCATATCCCCCCTCACTCTCCTAGCTTCGAGTGATGGTAAGTCTAATTCCCTCAGCCTCTCATCATAACTGAGATTGCGTATTTCTGGCACCAGTTTCGTGGCATGTCTTTGAACTTTTTCAAGCTTAGCTATGTGCTTTTTCAAGTGCGGATTCCAAAAGGGGGCTGCATATTCGAGTTTTGGCCTCACATAGGTTACATAAATATTTCTCAACATTTCCTTGTCCATGTGCCTGAAGGCTACTCTTACATTTGATAAAAATGCATATGCTGCCCTTACTATGCCATTTATATGTATTTCTGGAGACAAATCTGCCAGTATGTTTACTCCTAGATCTCTCTCATTTTCTGTCTCTTGAAGTTGTACTCCAGCCACCCAGTAGTCAAGCTTGGGCCTTCTTGCACTTGTACCCATTCTCATTACCTTACATTTTGAAGTATTGAATTTCATTAGCCACTTTTCTGACCACTCATGCAGATTATTTAGATCCTCCTGAAGTTCTCTACCATTGTTCTCGTTTTTTTACTTTCTTCACAATCTTTGCATCATCTGCAAACATATTCATGAATGAATTTACAGACTCTGGTAGGTCATTTACATATACAAGGAACAAAAGTGGCCCTAAAACTGAACCCTGTGGAACTCCACTACTAACTCTTCTCCATTCAGACACTGAGTGTCTTACTCTAACCCTCTGTTCCCTTCCTTCTAAGTAAGTTTTTATCCATTCTAAAACATTTCCACCTATTCTAGCCATTGATTGCAGCTTCCTAATAAGTCTCCCATGTGGAACAGTGTCAAACGCTTTCTGGAAGTCTAGGAATATGCAATCTGCCCAGCCCTCTCTTTCCTGTAAGATTCGGCTTACCTCATCATAAAATTTTAATAAGTTCGTTACTGTTGATCTACCTTCTCTGAAGCCATGTTGCCTCACTGACAAAAAGTTGAAGGATTCCAAGTGAAGAGAGATATGTTTCCTTAGTAGTTTCTCCATAACTTTGCTAACTATGCTGGTCAAGGAAACTGGTCTATAGTTCAGAGCCGTATCCCTTCTTCCCGTTTTGAAGATAGGTATCACATTTGCTTGTTTCCAGCATCTTGGAATCTCCCCTGACTCCAGTGACTTTTTAAATATGATACTTAGTGCCACTGATATTGAGTTTGCGCATTTTTTAAGCACATGAGGGGATATGTCATCAGGACCTGTGTGTGTGATTACCTAATTGTGATTACCTAATTGTGTTTACGGGAAAGAGCCCAAAGCTCGTATCTTCCCGTCTCCTCATCGCTTCCATTTTATACTTAGTCATACTTATCATACCTGTCCTTAAAACTATGCATTGAGATAGCATTAACTACCTCCTCGCTTAGCCAATTCCAATTATCAACTACTCTTACACTGAAAAAGTATTTTCTTACATCCTGCAAAGAAGTTTTCTTACGAAGCTTCAAACTATGACCTCTAGTTCTAGAGCCAGCCATATCAAAATATCTATCCCTATCCACTCTATCATAACCATGAAGGAATTTAAAGACTGTCACCATATCCCCCCTCACTCTCCTAGCTTCGAGTGATGGTAAGTCTAATTCCCTCAGCCTCTCATCATAACTGAGATTGCGTATTTCTGGCACCAGTTTCGTGGCATGTCTTTGAACTTTTTCAAGCTTAGCTATGTGCTTTTTCAAGTGCGAATTCCAAAAGGGGGCTGCATATTCGAGTTTTGTCCTCACATAGGTTACATAAATATTTCTCAACATTTCCTTGTCCATGTGCCTGAAGGCTACCCTTACATATGATAAGAATGCATATGCTGCCCTTACACTGCCATTTATATGTATTTCTGGAGACAAATCTGCCAATATGTTTACTCCTAGATCTCTCTCATTTTCTGTCTCTTGAAGTTGTACTCCAGCCACCCAGTAGTCAAGCTTGGGCCTTCTTGCACTTGTACCCATTCTCATTACCTTACATTTTGAAGTATTGAATTTCATTAGCCACTTTTCTGACCACTCATGCAGATTATTTAGATCCTCCTGAAGTTCTCTACCATTGTTCTCGTTTTTTACTTTCTTCACAATCTTTGCATCATCTGCAAACATATTCATGAATGAATTTACAGACTCTGGTAAGTCATTTACATATACAAGGAACAAAAGTGGCCCTAAAACTGAACCCTGTGGAACTCCACTACTGACTCTTCTCCATTCAGACACTGGGTGTCTTACTCTAACCCTCTGTTCCCTTCCTTCTAAGTAAGTTTTTATCCATTCCAAAACATTTCCACCTATTCTAGCCATTGATTGCAGCTTCCTAATAAGTCTCCCATGTGGAACAGTGTCAAACGCTTTCTGGAAGTCTAGGAATATGCAATTTGCCCAGCCCTCTCTTTCCTGTAAGATTTGGCTTACCTCATCATAAAATTCTAATAAGTTTGTTACTGTTGATCTACCTTCTCTGAAGCCATGTTGCCTCACTGACAAAAAGTTGAAGGATTCCAAGTGAAGAGAGATATGTTTCCTTAGTAGTTTCTCCATAACTTTGCAAACTATGCTGGTCAAGGAAACTGGTCTATAGTTCAGAGCCGTATCCCTTCTTCCCTTTTTGAAGATAGGTATCACATTTGCTTGTTTCCAGCATCTTGGAATCTCCCCCGACTCCAGTGACTCCTTAAATATGATACTTAGTGCCACTGATATTGTGTTTGCGCATTTTTTAAGCACATGAGGGGATATGTCATCAGGACCTGTAGCTTTATGAACATCTAAATCCATCAGCGCTTTGCATACCTCTGTGACTGTAAGGTTGATGTTCTCTAATACCGGCCCTTGAGCTTCTATCACTGCAAAATGAGGGGGTGGGGTATTTTCTACTGTAAATACTGACTGAAACTCCTTGTTCAATTTTTTGCAGATCTCTTCATCCGTCTCAGTGATACTTATCATAATTGTCCTTAAAACTATGGATTGAGTTAGCATTAACTACCTCCTCGCTTAGCGAATTCCAATAATCAACTACTCTTACAGTAAAAAAGTACTTCCTTACATCCTGCAAAGAAGTTTTCTTACGAAACTTCAACCTATGACCTCTAGTTCTAGAGCCAGCCATATCAAAATGTCAATCCCTATCCACTCTGTCATAACCATGAGGGAATTTAAAAACCGTCACCATATCCCCCCACAATCTTCTAGCTTCGAGTGATGGCAAGTCTAATTTCCTCTTGAAGTTCAGGTATATCACAGCTATAGCAAGAGCAAAAAGTGAGTGAACCAATACTAAATGAATGGCTGGTGAAAGGCCTTGGGTGACAAAGCTTTTGGTGCTGATAATGTTGGTGTGTCAGAGCTATACTAAATGGAAGGAGATGGTGAATCTCTCTGTGTAAATAGCTGATGGAGGGCCTTGGGTAACAAAGCTTCTGGTGCTAATTTTGTAAGTTTATTTACTGTTAAAGCAAGTGAAAGCAGTTGAGCGTTCACAGCAGGGTGAATGAATGATTGAAGGTCTTGGGTGACAAAGTTTTTAGTGCTATTATTTGGATAACTCTACGATCGGATAAGTAGAGATATGGGTGAATAGCTGAATACAATTAAAATTATAGATGAAGAATACGTTTGGTATTTGGGAAATTTGTTTGAAGGTATAAAAGGCAGTATCTTTGTATTTTCTACAGAAATGCAAGCGGGAGGTATGAAAATATGGGAGACTATATAGAGGGCCACAATAGCTCAGAGGTAGAGAGTGTGAGTTCTACATGAAATGGTTAATATATATATATCTATATATATATATATATATATATATATATATATATATATATATATATATATATATATATATATATATATATATATGAGAGAGAGAGAGAGAGAGAGAGAGAGAGAGAGAGAGAGAGGGGGGGGGGCTGATGAATCTAGCACCGTTGCCGAGACTCTAACCAATATCTATTACCCTGGAAAAACCAGTGATTTGAATAAGATGCAAGTTCCTATCCCACGAATGAATTATAAATACATTCAATTTTATCATATGTACACCAGGAAAAATTTAGGCAAAATAAAGCATTACCACTGATAAGAACTACTTTTGATACGAAACCATAATATTTGGAAAATAAAAAAAAATAAAAAAAAATAAAAAAAAAATAAAAAAAATTCACATGAATTCAACAAGAGCATTTACAAACGACCAGAAGACGGGAAATTATGAGCTTGGGGCTCTTTTCCGTAAGCACAATTAGGAAATTACACGACCAGTGCATTCATTAAAGGCAAGAAGGTCTATCACCAAATAAGGACTCACATCCCCAATGCATTTTCCTCTACTCACATGTGGGTTAACATACAAAGCAAAGATTGTGAAGAGAGTAAAAAACGAGAACAATGATAGAGAACTTCAGGAGGATCTAAATAGTCTGCATGAGTGGTCAGAAAAGTGGCTAATGAAATTCAGTACTTCAAAATGTAAGGTAATGAGAATGGGTACAAGTGCAAGAAGGCCCAAGCTTGACTACTCGGTGGCTGGATTACAACTTCAAGAGACAGAAAATGAGAGAGATCTAGGAGTAAACATACTGACAGCTTTGTCTCCAGAAATACATATAAATGTAAGAGTAGCATTGGAGCACATGGACAAGGAAATATTCAAAAATATATATATGTAACCTATGTGAGGCCAAAGCTTAAATATGCAGCTCCCTTTTAAATTCCACGCTTGAAAAATCACGTAGTTAAGCTGGAAAAACTTTAAAGACTTGCCACGAAGTTGGTGCAGAAATTCGCATTCTCAGTTATAAGGAACGGTTGTGGGAATTAGACTCACCATCAATCGGAGCTAGAAGAATGAGGGGGGATATCGTAACGATTTTTAAATTCCTTCATGTTTACGACAGAGTAGATATATATATATATATATATATATATATATATATATATATATATATATATATATATATATATATATATATATATATATGAATCATTTTTTTACCCCGACCGGGACTCGAACCTAGGACTTATGATTACTAAGTCAAGGCGCTACCACTACACCACAGAAGGTTAAAAGGAACCCAACCTTATAGCTTATATCTGCTATACTTAGGAATGAACGCATTCTAACTGAATGCCACTATGTTCATATTACAGATTCCCCAACCTCACTCGTGGCTTCATTTTAGCATTTAATTCAATTCCCAATCTCATTCGGGCCATGAAATACAAATAAGCAAATTACATATGTGAAAACATGAATCATATTTTTACCCCGACCGGGGTAAAAAATTTAAATTCCTTCATGTTTATGACAGAGTGGATATATATATATATATATATATATATATATATATATATATATATATATATATATATATATATATATATATATATATATATATATATATATATATATATATATATATATAAACACACATACACGACCGTGTATATATATATATATATATATATATATATATATATATATATATATATATATATATATATATATATATATATATATATATATATATATATATATATATATATATATATATATATATATATATATATATATATATATATATGTATATATATATATATATATATATATATATATATATATATATATATATATATATGACTGTGTGATTACCTAATTGTGATTACCTAATTGTGTTTACGGGAAAGAGCCCAAAGCTGGTATCTTCCCGTCTCCTGATCGGTTCCATTTTAGACTTAGTGCTACTTATCATACCTGTCCTTAAAACTATGGATTGAGATAGCATTAACTACCTCCTCGCTTAGCCAATTCCAATTATCAACTACTCTCACACTGAAATAGTATTTCCTTACATCCTGCAAAGAAGTTTTCTTACGAAGCTTCAAACTATGACCTCTAGTTCTAGAGTCAGCCATATCAAAATATCGATCCCTATCCACTCTATCATAACCATGAAGGAATTTGAAGACTGTCACCATATCCCCCCTCACTCTTCTAGCTTCGAGTGATGGTAAGTCTAATTCCCTCAGCCTCTCATCATAACTGAGATTGCGTATTTCTGGCACCAGTTTCGTGGCATGTCTTTGAACTTTTTCAAGCTTAGTTATGTGCTTTTTCAAGTGCAGATTCCAAAAGGGGGCTGCATATTCGAGTTTTGGCCTCACATAGGTTACATAAATATTTCTCAACATTTCCTTGTCCATGTGCCTGAAGGCTACCCTTACATTTGATAAGAATGCATATGCTGCCCTTACTATGCCATTTATATGTATTTCTGGAGACAAATCTGCCAGTATGATTACTCCTAGATCTCTCATTTTCTGTCTCTTGAAGTTGTACTCCAGCCACCCAGTAGTCAAGCTTGGGCCTTCTTGCACTTGTACCCATTCTCATTACCTTACATTTTGAAGTACTGAATTTCATTAGCCACTTTTCTGACCACTCATGCAGATTATTTAGATCCTCCTGAAGTTCTCTACCATTGTTCTCGTTTTTTACTTTCTTCACAATCTTTGTATCATCTGCAAACATATTCATGAATGAATTTACAGACTCTGGTAGGTCATTTACATATACAAGGAACAAAAGTGGCTCTAAAACTGAACCCTATGGAACTCCACTACTAACTCTTCTCCATTCAGACACTGGGTGTCTTACTCTAACCCTCTGTTCCCTTCCTTCTAAGTAAGTTTTTATCCATTCCAAAACATTTCCACCTTTTCTAGCCATTGATTGCAGCTTCCTAATAAGGCTCCCATGTGGAACAGTGTCAAACGCTTTCTGGAAGTCTAGGAATATGCAATCTGCCCAGCCCTCTCTTTCCTGTAAGATTTGGCTTACCTCATCATAAAATTCTAATAAGTTTGTTACTGTTGATCTACCTTCTCTGAAGCCATGTTGCCTCACTGACAAAAAGTTGAAGGATTCCAAGTGAAGAGAGATATGTTTCCTTAGTAGTTTCTCCATAACTTTGCAAACTATGCTGGTCAAGGAAACTGGTCTATAGTTCAGAGCCGTATCCCTCCTTCCCTTTATGAAGATAGGTTCTCCATTCAGACACTGAGTGTCTTACTCTAACCCTCTGTTCCCTTCCTTCTAAGTAAGTTTTTATCCATTCCAAAACATTTCCACCTATTCTAGCCATTGATTGCAGCTTCCTAATAAGTCTTCCATGT
>JAXCGZ010020792.1:15000-127500 GCA_037179515.1 Halocaridina rubra
CTTTTGACTGCAGTGAAGTCAAGATACAAAAGTTAGAGATGTCAGATGTGAATTTTCAATTTGAGATGATGTCAAAGAGAGTCGGGGTTTAGAGTGATATCTCTTAATAACCTGATGACTCAAAATGGAAAACTATTGATGGAAAGCAGGTTGACATGACGTATCTGATTTATCTACAATGTATCAAATAGGAACTGCTCTATTTATAGTAAGACCTCACCCAATTTAGCATTTAAAGCGAAAGTGTTAACAGGCTATAAATTACATACTCTACATGGATAAATATTTCGATTGTATTTTTTGTCTATATTATAAAAGAGAAAAACGAAATCACCTCTTTAAAATATCTCCTATTTTATAACAACAATCAAATCTAAATATTGTAACTCCTCCATGAATACCTATTACAGCCTGTATATTTGACACACAAAAATATGTAAATTAAATTTAATGAATCAGATAAGCTCAGTATAACATAATAAGATGTCTAATTTACTAAAGATACAGACACGAAATATAACTGAATAATTGTAAAATATATAACAGCAACGTATTTTGCACTTCCAAAGTGTTCAAACCTTGTCCTACCCAGAAGTTTTAATGAGCTTTAATTCTCGAGTTGTTGTTGTTTAAAGTTTTATGGGTCATTATTAATCCTAAAAGAATGGGGATGGTCAGTGACTGGTTGGACTGGAGAATTAAGTCTGATTACCCTTCCTAATGCCCAGCAATGAGACCCAACATAGTTTGCCACTTCAAGAGTCGAGCGCTCTAACCTATATGCCACTGTGGTCCTGATATCACTCCAAAGACTATGTTTTCATTTAAGAACATGTTATTAGCAATTCTTGTGAAAAAATCACTTTTTTAAATTCGTCTAAGAGTATCTTACTCTTCTTTAACAGCATCGTTACATAATTTAACTTCATCATAAAGAAGGCTACTCTTTAAACTTAAGCTTTTTCTTCTTTTGAATTCTACCATTAGGAGTTGCCACAGTATCATTCGTATTCATATTGCCCTATCCTCTGCCTCTTTCTTTATCACACAACACACCCTCAAGTCCTTCCTCATCATATCCATAAACTTCCTCTTTGGCATACCTCTTCCCCTCTTGCCTATGAGCGTCATCCTAAGCAACGTTCTCTCAACATTTCCCTCATCCACTGTCAGCACATGCCAAAACCATCTCAGTCTTGTCGCTCTCACCATGTACCAAAACTGTTCTACCTGTGCTGTCCCTGTAATACTGTATACTCATTCTTTTCCATGTTAATTTTTAGCATTTCCATAGAAAACTCTATTCAGTCCATCAATAGATTAACTTCTTTAATCCAAACAGCTTCATCTTTCATTATACAGTACAAGAGGCTTTAATTTTTATTTTCTAAATAGATTTAAATTTTATTCTAGGTAAGTTTATCCTCTTTAATTATAAGCTGGTCTATATTTTCAGCATCATATAAACAACAAATATTATTACTGTTCTGTATTTTAGTGTTAACTATGAGACTGTGATAACTCCGTGGTAGAGCGCTGACGTTGAGACGCAATGAGCATTACATTTGCTAGTGTGATCCTGTAGTGGTGCATATGTAAGGGCATCCAGCCTTAATCTTGCTAATAAATCCAACCTGTCTTTGTCCACTCCATTTGAATGATAAAAGAAATCAAATAAGTTTCTGAAGTTATCATAATCATAAATAAACTTTTGGATCTTCATTGATGAAATCCATAGACATCAACGATTAAAAGAAAAAGAAATCAAACGAGTTCTTATGATTGTAAATAGACTTTTGGACCTAAATTGCTGAACTCCACCAATGACATACTCCCCTAAAGCTTAATTTTAGCAGTGACTTTGTGGCAACTGTCCAGATATGGCTGAATGCCCTCCAGTATAGAATTTCCAAGTTTTCGTAACTTCCCTTTAAGCAATGGGGAGAGGGAGAGAAAAATTCAATAGATCATAAAACTATCTGTGACAAGTATTGAATGCAACGGCAAAATATAGGAATTGAACATTACATTACCTTTTTATATGTCACAATCAGTCCCCATTCGAATGGGAGTGGACAGTCATGTTGGAGCTTGGGGATTAAGCTTGGATGCCCTTCCAAATGCTCTGCAGTTGATTCAAATTCTAATTAGTCACTTTTCCTCATACATTATGCCACATTCAAGAGCAATAATCCGTGGATAAATTTAAATTTTTCTAGCGATTACATAAAATTAGAAAACCAACAAGGGGGGAATGAGCGCTTCCACTTCCCTGTCTCTTTTAGCTTCCTCACATGATAGG
Organism: Halocaridina rubra; assembly: GCA_037179515.1. Lineage (NCBI taxonomy): Eukaryota > Metazoa > Arthropoda > Malacostraca > Decapoda > Atyidae > Halocaridina > Halocaridina rubra. The sequence goes on from JAXCGZ010020792.1 coordinate 17,303, forward strand.
CAGGAATATAAAAGCAGAATTTAGTCTCCTCAACCACCAGGAGTATCCTATTTTGTTGTTCCCTACAACAAAACAGACGTACAATGGAGGAATTCTTAATCAGACGCACAATGGAGGAATTCTTAATCTTTCAACACCAGTAATAATAATAATAATAATAATTTCAATAATAATGGGAAATCCTGTACAAGCTAATAAGGTGGAAACAATTTTACTTAAAGACGTAAAGTAGTACCTCTCCACATTCTCCCCATTCTCATCAAATCTATTAGCCATATTGTGATAAGAGAAGATATATAAAAATAAAGGAACTTCTATTCTTCCACTCTCCTATGCATATGGTATATGATGTATATGACAAAGAATCTCTTTCTCCTTCATTACCAAAAAGAACCGTATTAGTTGTCTTCTAATACAAAGTGGGCATGCAAGTTTTCTCACCTCTGCAGCAGAGGTCAGATAGGAAATTGGCTTAGTTGTCTCCTAAGACAAACAAGGTACAGGGGGTCTCGATTTATGATGTCCTCAACTTACAATGTCTAATGGACAATGCATATCCCATAAATTAACAAATAATTTTTTCAACAAACATGGTTTGAGTTGTTAATACGAACTTTGTGCGCTGAACAGCTTGTTGAGTGTGGCAGAAAAATAAATCTTCACGCAGCATTGTTATAAGGGTATATATCAAGTTAATGTTTTTATTTATTCATTTCTTTATGTATGTGGTTATGTTATAGACCGAGTCTGAATTTATTCACAAAATTACCAAATACACAGTTGTATAATACGATCTTATGCAGAAAAGTTTGTTGAGCAGGGCAGAAGAATATGTCATCATGCGGCATTGTTGTGTAAGTTTATATCAAGTTATGGTTTTATTTATTTATCTGGTTATATAAAGAGCCATGATTGAATTTATTTTCAAAATTAACAAATACATATACATATTCGCAAATACAAACTTTGCCATCAGAACAGTTTATTGGGCATGGCGGAAGAATACGTCGTCATGCGGCATTAGACTGAGGAAGACATGTCATCCAGTTCCCACTCGTACGCCATATTGTTTTCGTGCTCATTCACTCTTTGGTTTGTTTCACTTATATCTGCGATATTTTCTGGCCTGTATTATGCCTCCCAAGCATATAAGAGATTCTCCTAATGGCAGTACTTCAAAAAAAAGGAGAGCCAATACCATGAAAGTGAAATTAGATATAGTAAAATGCTCCCAAAAGGGAGAAACTGCTACTAACATTGGCCGGTCACTAGGGTTTAGCAGTTCGACTGTGGCAATGATTATTTAGGATAAAGAGCACCCCTTCTAATGTGCAACCAACCACTGGAGTAAAGGTAAGCAATATTGTACTCTTTTTTTAGTTATAGTTACATTTTCATAGGTCATAGGAATTGCGTTTTTATAGGTGGGTGACCTAGGTGCTTATTTAGGTGTGTTCCAACTTATGCTGAAAATTGGGTTACGTCACAACTTGAGGAACGGAACTCTGACATAAGTCATCGACCCCTGTATACAGGATCACAATAAAAATCTCCTGAGAGAGTTCAGCAAAGTAACAATAAAAGTAATATGATAGTGAGAAGTACTTTTTTGCATCTCTCTGATCATATTTATTCACTCACTCCAAGTACATGCACAATATAAAACCGATAAGATCAAACTCATGTAAAAAACTTTCAAACCAGACCACAAGTTATCTGATTTACCCTGGCCACACCCGGCTGGAAAGGTGTGGCTCACTGACATTTGTCCACAACACAAATTAAATTCTATAAAGGCATGCGGTAACACAAATAATGCAATATAGCAAATACTAAAAATTAAAAATAACACTGTAATGGAGTCAAACACAAATTCTATTACTAAGAGGAGCCATTGTGAGTTAATCTTGAAATCTACGATATTATGTCCCTATAGTTGCTGAAAATGTATGTAGATTAAGTTGTTATTTGCCATTTTATGTGTTGCTATTAATTCCCATTGAAATGGGGGTGGAAACAGGTTAGGGCAAAAATGTTAAGACTAGATGCCCTACCTTACACCTTGTGACAGGCTCAAACACAGGTTTGTCACTTCATGAGTCAAGTTGTCTACCCACTGCGCTACCACAGTTCCCATATATGCAAATCAAGTAATACGGGATATAAAGGACAAAGCAGAGATAAAAGAAATTATGGCGCAATGACTATAGACTGGTGAATGTCTGCATATTATAAAGAGCTCTATGGTCATAAAGGTGAAAAGTTCTAAAATTCTATGAAGAGGAGGTAAATTAGTGCAAAACTAATGAGTAAAATATGAGAATATAAATACTGTATGTGACTGCATAATAGGTGACAGAGGACAACTGAAAAACAAATTTATTTGAAGATTCTTGCCCAAGTGCCGTGAGGAGACTCAAGAAGGGTGATGGTGGAGAGTCAACTCATTAGCGTGGGGAGTCAAATCATTAGTGTCTGAAGAATGTGTGGGCCTTGACTCGGCCGCCTCCCCTTACAGGAGGGATTGCGGCCATTATGTATGTATGCATCCAAGGTTATATGTCACGACTGATAGCTAAATAACTGCTAAGATGAGTAATAAATCAGGTGAGGTGAGTAAGGAGCAGGAGTTTGCAAGGACACTGGAAAAGAAAATAATGTCAAGCTAAAGGCAAGCACGATTAATTAAAATCATGTTTACTAAAAGGATATGATGCTAAGAAATGTATTACAGAGCTGTGTATATATACATATAACATGACCGCAGTCCTCCTTATAAAGGGATTGGCCGAGTCAAAGCACACATTCGTTATAAGCCAAATATACCTTGTTCATTCTTCTTAACTCCTTTGGGGATAAAAGATTGCCACAATTACCCCCTCCCCCATCATCATTCTTGGGTCACCCACAGGTTAAGTGTGTAAGGATATTTTGCTGTAAGCACTGCATACATGACAGATAAAGTGGAATGCATGAAAACTTAATTCTAGAGAACAGATGTAGGGAATGAACACAAAGCCATAGATTGAATAAACATAAAACTGTTGCTACAATATAAAAAATATAATAATAATGAAGGTTCAATAACAGATCAGGATGTCTGCAGTCAATCATTCATTTAGATAGAAAGGCCAAAGGATAATTTTGCAAAAGTATTTGTGAAAATCAGATGTTTAGGGAGCAACAAAAAGGAGGAAAAGCCATTAAAATATCCCACATATATTTGGTTGGGGTACTTGAAATGAAGATCTTTTTCATAAGGGAAAAAGAACAAAAAGTACAAGATAAGATAAATTATTGTTATTATTATTATTATTATTATTGTTATTATTATTATTATTATTATTATTATTATTATTATTATTTTTATTATCTGAATGCTTTTCTTTACCCTTTTATACGTCCCAATAAGTCCCCATTCGAACATGGATGAACACAGCCAAATTGGTGAATTGTGCAAATTGGGGAACAATATACAATATGATGAAACTGCTACATGAGAGTCTGAAATACCCTATTGACACTGGAAAATATAAAACTGGGGCTTCATGCTTGCTTCTAGAGTTAGACGGTAAATAAGACAGTGAATTTAGTGCTTTTCCTATCTGAAGTTACCCTTGTTATAAAGAAATAGCTATATAATGAAAGAAATTAAATAATAATAATAATAATAATAATAATAATAAAAATAATAATAATAATAATAATAATAATAATAATAATAATAATAATAATAATAATAATAATAATAATAATAAAGAATATATATATATATATATATATATATATATATATATATATATATATATATATATATATATATATATATATATATATATATATATATATATATATATATATATATATATATATATATATATATATATATATATATATATATATATATATATATATATATATATATATATATATATATATATATATATATATATATATATATATATATATATATATATATATATATATATATATATATATATATATATATATATATATATATATATATATATATATATATATATATATATATATATATATATATATATATATATATACTGAATATATATATATATATATATATATATATATATATATATATATATATATATATATATATATATATATATATATATACAGTGTTGCCTCACTTATCGCGGTAGTTCGGTTCCGGGACCCGGCGCGAACCAGAAAATCCGCGAAGTAGGATCCGCCTATATGTACATAGATATTTTAATATATTTTTACGCTTACACTGTATAAACCCTCCGTGCTCTGTTAAAAAAATACCCTTTACATTATAAATAACAGCAAGCAACGTAAATTTTTATGAGAGTGATAGATAAAATTACGGTGAATGAGGTGATAATGACCTGACATATATACTCATTTACACAATTAGGCAATCACAATTATTGTTTCGTTTATGTACTGTATAAACCCTCCCTGCACTGTTAAAAAAAAAACACCCTTAACATTATAGATAACAGCAAGCAACGTAAATTTTTATGACAGTGATAGGAAAACTTACCGTGAATGTGATGATGACGTGACATACATACTCATTTACAATTATTTTTTCGTTTACGTACTGTATAAACCCTCCCTGCACTGTTAAAAAAACACCCTATACATTATAAATAACAGCAAGCAACGTAAATTTTTATGAAAGTGATAGATAAAATTACGGTGAATGAGGTGATAATGACGTGACATACATACTCATTTACAATTTACAATTATTTTTTCGTTTACGTACTGTATAAACCCTCCCTGCACTGTTAAAAAAACACCCTTTACATTATAAATAACAGCAAGCAACGTAAATTTTTATGAAAGTGATAGATAAAATTACGGTGAATGAGGTGATAATGACGTGACATACATACTCATTTACAATCATTTTTTCGTTTACGTACTGTATAAACCCTCCCTGCACTGTTAAAAAAAAACACCCTTTACATTATAAATAACAGCAAGCAACGTAAATTTTTATGAAAGTGATAGATAAAATTACGGTGAATGAGGTGATAATAACGAGACATACATACTCATTTACAATATTTTTTCGTTTACGTACTGTATAAACCCTCCCTGCACTGTTGCATTTTTTCTTTTTCTTTTTATCCTCAAATTACCATAGTCAAATTTTTAAGTTAAGATGTGTGTTACCAGAAAAGAGATAAATTGAGTCACTAAATAGCACTTATATGGAGATATAAAAATTCTGTGTGAAGCTTAAATAAAAGTTTTTCTCTCTTTTTTTCTCTTTCTCTTCTTCTTTCTATATTCTGTGAGAGGGAGAACATAAAAATGAGGCCATCTCTGTCCCAAACCTCTCCCACCCATGGGTCGGGAGGAGGGGTAGCCATTAGGAGACTTAAACAGAAAATCAAGAATTTAGAGGCAATGGTTTTAAGCCTTGATGAAAAAATTCGGAATATGGATGGAGAAATGAAAGAGAATGAAACACTCAGAGAGGAAATAAGATCTTTGGAGGAAGCAAATAAAGCACAAGGGCAAGAAAGAGAAAGGAACTAGAAAAAAGAATAAAGAAGCTGGAAGGGGAAAAAGAGTCAACTAGAAACTAGAATTTCTAAACAAGAAGATAAAAACAAACAGCTGAATGACAACCTAAAGGAATTAGATGTTAGTTCACTGCTCTCTTCTGAGAGAGACGAGATTGCTGCTTGGAATGTCCAGATTAAGGAAAACATTGAACAGTTCAGAAAAGAGTTCCAGGAGCTGAATATGGAAAATGATGCCATGAAAACTTCCTTTGCTGATGCACTAAAGGGGAATGTGGCAGTAAGAGAAGCTGTAAAGGTGGTGGCACTGGAAAACATACAAACAATTGACTATAAAAAGACAGTAATCGAAAAAATGAAAGATGTTGTGATGGAAAGGGCAAACCCACTCATCAGACAGGCACTTGATAAGGAGAAGACAGTGGTAATCTCAGGCATAAGCGAATCCCAGGAGCCAACATGGCAGGGGAGACTTGAAGAAAATAAAGCTAGGGTTGTAGACCTGATAAGAAAGCTTGGAATAGTTTGTGGTCCAGAGGATATTGTAAACATACACCAACTAGGTAAATATTCGAGGGAAGGAAAGCCGAGACCAACAAAAGTATCCTTTGAGAGAGGGGAAACATGTAGGGAAATATTGTTGAGAAAAAAAGTCTAAAAGACCTTCAAGAATTCAAAGAAGTGTTCATTATATGATACAGAACACAGGAAGAGATGGGAAAGATCAAAAACTTGTTGCAAGAGGCAAGAAGGTTAAATGAGGAAAGAAATGAAGAACAGAAGAAAAATTTTCATTTCAGAGTTCTCCCAGACAAAGGGGAGATAAAGAAGATAATGACAGAAGATCAGGGGATGGGGCCTCATTAAGATTGTTATACACAAATGCTGATGGATTAGCTGGTAAAGCAGTAGAATTAAAAGATAGGATTCACAACAGTAAGGCAGATATAGTAGCAATTACAGAGCCTAAGTTGAGTGAGGACATAAACAGTGTCACAGTTTTTCCTAAGGGCTTCAGAATACTAAGGGTTGAAAGATCTGAGAGGACTGGTGGAGGGATAGCACTGCTCATAAGTGAAAGGATTTAAGTTGAAGAAATGAACTTGGCTATAGAAAATGAGTTCAAGGAATTTCTTGTTGCTCACATAAATACTGGGTCAGAGAGCATTATAATATCTGTTGTATGTAACCCACCAAGGAACCAGAATAGGCTTGAAGTTTATGAGGAAAGTCATATAGGTACTATTGAAGTCATAAACTCAGTTGTTAACATGGCACGGGGAAAAAAAATGTAGGATTTTGATTATGGGAGACTTTAATCATAAAGAGATAGATTGGATAAATCTTGACCCACACAGTGGTGAGGACTCATTTGGGGCAAGATTCCTAGATTGCGTACAAGGGAATTTTCTACACCAACATGTAATGGAACCAACAAGGGCCAGGGGTGGGGATGAGCCATCACTACTTGATCTAGTATTCACAGATAATGTGTTGGATATTGAAAAAAATTGAGTATGAACCACCAATTGGAAAGAGTGACCACTGTGTGTTGTTGATGGAGTATATCATTGAAGATATTCTGCCTGAGAGTAGAGGCACTGAGGACATGAGGAGGAACTATCCGAAAGGAGATTACATCAAAATGAATGAGCTTTTTGCAGTTATTGACTGGAGAACCTTATTTTACAACAAATCTGTACAAGAAATGTATGACATCTTTTGTGAGAAATATGGGAAGATAGTAGATTGCTGCATACCTGTCACCAAAGTAGGTGTAATTCATGCCAGAGAGAAATGGTTCGATAATGGGTGTAAAAGAGCTAAGGAGTGGAGAGACAAATGCTGGAAAAGATATAGGAGGAGAAAAAACATAAATGCCTGGCAAACCTACAAAAGAGCAAGAAATAACTACCTAAGTAATAGGAGAGAGGCAGAAAGAGACTATGAGAGGGACATCACCAGGAAGGCTAAAGAAAATCCCAAGCTTTTCCACAGCTTTATCAGAGGAAAACTGAAGGTAAAAGAACAGGTTTTAAGGCTAAAGAGAGCGGATGGGAGCATCACTGAGACGGATGAAGAGATCTGCAAAGAATTGAACAAGGAGTTTCAGTCAGTATTTACAGTAGAAAATACCCCACCCCCTCAGATTGCAGAGATAGAAGCTCAAGGGCCGGTATTAGAGAACATCAACCTTACAGCCACAGAGGTATGCAAAGCGCTGATGGATTTAGATGTTCATAAAGCTACAGGTCCTGATGACATATCCCCTCATGTGCTTAAGAAATGTGCAAACTCAATATCAGTGGCACTAAGTATCATATTTAAAAAGTCACTGGAGTCAGGGGAGATTCCAAGATGCTGCAAACAAGCAAATGTGATACCTATCTTCAAAAAGGGAAGGAGGGATACGGCTCTGAACTATAGACCAGTTTCCTTGACCAGCATAGTTTGCAAAGTTATGGAGAAACTACTAAGAAAACATATCTCTCTTCACTTGGAATCCTTCAACTTTTTGTCAGTGAGGCAACATGGCTTCAGAGAAGGTAGATCAACAGTAACAAACTTATTAGAATTCTATGATGAGGTAAGCCAAATCCTACAGGAAAGAGAGGGCTGGGCAGATTGCATATTCCTAGACTTCCAGAAAGCGTTTGACACTGTTCCACATGGGAGACTTATTAGGAAGCTGCAAGCAATGGCTAGAATAGGTGGAAATGTTTTAGAATGGATAAAAACTTACTTAGATGGAAGTGAACAGAGGGTTAGAGTAAGACACTCAGTGTCTGAATGGAGAAGAGTTAGTAGTGGAGTTCCACAGGGTTCAGTTTTAGGGCCACTTTTGTTAGTTGTATATGTAAATGACCTACCAGAGTCTGTAAATTCATTCATGAATATGTTTGCAGATGATGCAAAGATTGTGAAGAAAGTAAAAAACGAGAGCAATGGTAAGAGAACTTCAAGAGGATCTAAATAATCTGCATGAGTGGTCAGAAAAGTGGCTAATGAAATTCAATACTTCAAAATGTAAGGTAATGAGAATGGGTACAAGTGCAAGAAGGCCCAAGCTTGACTACTCGGTGGCTGGAGTACAACTTCAAGAGACAGAAAATGAGAGAGATCTAGAAGTAAACATACTGGCAGATTTGTCTCCAGAAATACATATAAATGGCATAGTAAGGGCAGCATATGCATTCTTATCAAATGCAAGGGTAGCTTTCAGGCACATGGACAAGGAAATGTTCAGAAATATTTATGTAACCTATGTGAGGCCAAAACTCGAATATGCAGCCCCCTTTTGGAATCCACACTTGAAAAAGCACATAGCTAAGCTTGAAAAAGTTCAAAGACATGCCACGAAACTGGTGCCAGAAATACGCAATCTCAGTTATGATGAGAGGCTGAGGGAATTAGACTTACCATCACTCGAAGCTAGAAGAGTGAGGGGGGATATGGTGACAGTCTTTAAATTCCTTCATGGTTATGATATAGTGGATAGGGATCGATATTTTGATATGGCTGGCTCTAGAACTAGAGGTCATAGTTTGAAGCTTCGTAAGAAAACTTCTTTGCAGGATGTAAGGAAATACTTTTTCAGTGTAAGAGTAGTTGATAATTGGAATTGGCTAAGCGAGGAGGTAGTTAATGCTATCTCAATCCATAGTTTTAAGGACAGGTATGATAAGTATCACTAAGTATAAAATGGAAGCGATCAGGAGACGGGAAGATACGAGCTTTGGGCTCTTTCCCGTAAACACAATTAGGTAATCACCCTTTACATTATAAATAACAGCAAGCAACGTAAATTTTTATGAAAGTGATAGATAAAATTTCGGTGATTGAGGTGATAATGACGTGACATACATACTCATTAACAATTATTTTTTCGTTTACGTACTGTATAAACCCTCCCTGCACTGTTAAAAAAACACCCTTTACATTATAAATAACAGTAAGCAACGTAAATTTTTATGAAAGTGATAGATAAAATTACGATGAATGAGGTGATAATGACGTGACACATACTCATTTACAATTATTTTTTCGTTTACGAACTGTATAAACCCTCCCTGCACTGTTAAAAAAACACCCTTTACATTATAAATAACAGCACGCAAAGTAAATTTCAATACAAAAATGAAAATACTGAAAAAAAAAATTTTCAATATTTTAATATTTTTGTGTATACCCATAAAATAAAATAATAATTTATCCAAAAAAAAACGCGATAGAGTGAGAACGCGAACCAAGAAGCGCGAATAACCGGGGTAACACTGTATACTGCATATATAATGTTCGCATTGAAACCGTAATCTTCACAATAAAATGCATGCTGAACATCAGGAGAACTGAGCCTGCATTGCTGTAATAACAGCGCAGTCAGTATGATGCTTTTGCATGAACAAGCGGCCAGCAACACAGACTTGTTTTCCCATGGTTTTTTTTTTGTGGATAACAGGGCAATGATAATAATAATAATAATAATCATAATAATAATAATAATAATAATAATAATAATTATAAAAATAATAATAATGTTATCATATGCATAAAATTAAAAACAACCATATCATAAATACAGAAAATAGAAAATAAAAACATACACTGATATATTATTATTCTTACATTCACATTACATATAAACAAAATTTAGTTCATAGTACACAAAGCCCAGCACATAAAAAATACAAATACAAAACAAACACGTCTGGAATTGCATGCACAAAAATTCACAAAAATTTACAATATGGTGAACAGTAAAGAGAACCTTTTTCATACTTACAAGTCACGGGTATGACAGCCCAGATTGCTAAGGCTATAAACAGCTTCATAACCATCTGAAAAAATTAAAACAGAAATTAACTCAATAAATATTCATTAAATTCTTTTTCAACGTGATCCCGAATCCTGCTGCAATCAGCAGGGTGATCATTACTGAACAAAAAGCAAGACAAAATTAGCCACCGCTGTGGACCTCAAGGCAGAGGATCATTAAGCAATTACCCTGTGGATAACCCAAGCAGTGTGCTGGTGGTGGGGGAGAACTGTGACAACCCTTTATCCCCAAGGAGCTAGGAGGAGTGAGCAAGGTAAATTAGCTTTTGGAGAATATGTGTGCTTTGACAAGGCCATCCCCTTACAAAGGGGGATTATGGTCATTTAATAAGTGTGTATCAAAGATTTATAATACTTATGTCATCTTCAAGCCTTCTATGAGGAGTGTCTTGGCAAGGAAAAAATCAACATTATACAAACGGATATCATTACAATTATAAATTATTATTATTATTATTATTATTATTATTATTATTATTATTATTATTATTATTATTATTATTATTATCATTAATCCTGTAGAATGATACGGAGACAGTTGATTTGCTCTGTGACCACTGACGGGTAAAACCGATAGATAAAATTATTATCATTATTATTATTATTATTATTATTATTATTATTATTATTATATTAGAGAAATGCAATTTTAAGATCGTAAATGATAAAGGACACTAAAACCTTAGGATAAAATGAACATTTTTACGAATCCTTGGAAGTTACAAAACTATTGCTCTCATTCGTACAAACATTACATTTGTACAGTGCAGCTACATTAAAATATACAATTGTACAGTCTTTGAATAGAATAGTTATGGCTTTTGAAACTGCTCAGATTTATCAATGTTTCCAACTTTTTTTAGGGTTTAAATATTTTTCGATTTTATTATTATTATTATTACTATTATTATTATTATTATTATTATCAGTATTATTCCCGCTGTGGAGGCGGACAGCAGTACCTCCTCATGTTCCCGGTGTGTCATAAAAGTTAAACAAAATGTGGCAGAGTGAGGGGACTGGGATTCCCCTCCATGGTATTCTCCTCCCACAGAATTAAATTTTTTACTTTAACTCAGCCACCCCCAAATAAGAAGGATGAGGGCTTTCCTTTAGAGAGACAATGTATAAAAGTAAATTTATTATTATTATTATTATTATTATTCTCCCCTATCTTTTATTGCTAAAAAGTAAAATGCAGAAGTACAAATGCGTGAAATTTAATCAAATCCTGCTCCATCTCTCCTTTTGTTAATGTCATGGCTACCCTGCCAGCTTCCATTGGAATAATAGTTTTGATACATCATATTTGTAATGAAGATGCTTCTAATACTGAAAACCATTGTTGTCTTCTCTAGTAAGCGAGTTTTTTTTATTTTCAAATATGTAACCACTCTTTAGAACTGTAATCTATTTAATCCAAAAGTCTATTTCCTGATCGTGTAAAGAGGGGTATCCCCTAGAATCCCAGTAAAATCAAATAACCCCTTAAAGTAACTTGTAAAAATTAAGAAACCCCAAACCAACCTTGTGAAGACTGTTATATTAGGTTAAGTTAACTTGGGTTAGGATAAGGTAAAAAATAACATTGTGGTTACTAATCTTTACAGAATACCTGGGATTCAACTGCTACATAACACATCAATTGGACTCCGGTAATAGTAACTTACCTTTTCTAGAGACTCCATGCAACAAAGTGGAGATTGATCTTAAAATCTTGCAAGATGAAGCATCCCTTCCTGGACCTGTATCAGTAGATTCATATAAAATGCATTCATCACAATGGTCATAAAGAGATCAATATTATCACCTGATTGGTGCTTTTTATTTTCTTTTCTTTTCTGAGAACCAATCATGTTCAGCCTGAATGTAGGATGCTATCATAACACAAAGAGATTGGTGCATTTACATCACTGATTCAGCCAACTGGCTGTTGTGAATCACCTGACCTTTAAAAGTGTTACTTTTATCGCTGTAGGAATGGATGGTTTATAGTGCATGATTTGACACTGATGTTTCTTATCAATATTTCCAAAGACAAGGAGAGAGATTTCATGAAGTACTGATTTCTATTCATATTACATTACACTTCAAATCAAACTTTCTGTATTTTCCTAAAATTATTCAAAACTTGACTCTTTATTCACATTGCCATTGAGATATATATATATATATATATATATATATATATATATATATATATATATATATATATATATATATATATATATATATATATATATATATATATATATATATATATATATATATTATATTATATATATAAATGGATTCGGTTTTACGTCACGAACTCCCTTTTCTACTAAGGGTTAGGACAGTTGCCTCCTTACGAAGGGCTTGTTTTGGCAGATGTAATCGTTACCCTGAGTGTATGCCCTTACTAACCTCAGTCCGTGACGGGGCGCGAACCCTCGACCTGCCGCCTCAGAGTCGCAGACGCTACCATTTTGCCACGTAGACTACAGATATATATATATCTATATATATATATATATATATATATATATAACTGTGCTGGTTGACAGTACTTAAAGAGTAATTAGTTGCCGTCGTGAGATGCTACGAGGCACTCATTCTTACTGTGTTTGTTGACAGTACTTATAAGTTTATTCTTAGTGGTACTCGTGAGATGATACGAGACACTCAAGTAGATGAACGTGATAGAGATCTGTGGATCAGAAGATACGTTTTTGATGCGGAGTCCCGTGATTGCTGACGACATAAGGGTTGTCCGGACAGATGAGTCCAGATTCATTGTATTTCTAACAATATTTATAACTACGTGTGAGGAACAGAATGAGCTCATTTAATTGAACACTCGTAGGTAGAATGTATGTTAGAAAATGTATTATTCTGTATGAGGAAGTTTTAATTTAAGGTGAGGAGAGTTTATTTAAATATTCACATATCAGCAGTTCATAAACCCCCATATAAAATATTTGCATGTATGTTTATGCATGTAATATTAATTATATTTTATTGGTAGAGGATTTAATTTTGAGATCGTGGTAAGCCTCTACTGAAGCCGTGTCAGGATTTCCGAATTTAGGGGGTTATAAGATCGAAGGGTAATAACACACAGGAAATCCTCCACAGCTTTTGGTCCTTCGAACCGGATGAGAATTGGTGTGGTAATGGTGAAAATAGTGTACATTTTAGATAAGCTCCCACCTTGTAAGAAGTTAGTGTAAATCTCTACGGTTAAAATCATCCACATTTCAGCGAAAACAGGGAGGAGCATTGCATGTATTTGCATGAATATTGCAAATATACCTTTGAAATTTAAGTGGTTGTTGAAGTAAATAAGAGAATCCTTTTCCCACGTGGATAAAGCGTTTCTCTATCTGTGGAAACGAAATATACTTTCGTAGTTGAGCGTCCATTAAGTAATTTGGATATTAGTACCCAATTTCGGCTGGGTGAACAGTGGTTTTTAGGGATTTGTGTGTTTACATATTTCCCATTTAACGATATCTAGAATGTCGTATTGATTCCTTTGTTTACGTAAATAAACAGAAGGTAGTGACCCACCTACTGCTAGGTGCACAGTGTCGTTTGAGGAACAGTGTGGTTTGCATTACACTTTCCATTTACTGTTGCTGACTTAACAGTGTCGTTTAACTGATGAAAAGTGTGTTTTACACTTTGAGGATTGGCGTCATAATTGACGGAATTAAATAACTGTATGTTATTATCTTGAGATTTGGAAGATTGTCCTTTGATACTCTTTACAGAGTGATTGTTTGTTGCATTGTGGGTGCATAAAGAAGATCGTGGATTCTTTGATGATAAAATTGCATCAACTATTTGTTTGTTGTTTTATGTTCTATTTGCTTTCTCAATATGTCGGTTAAACCTGAGGCATTAAAACGCCTTCGGGAATTGGTTCAACGTGATTGTGTTCAGTGTCAAACAGAACTTGCCAAAGATGATGAGACACTTGTTGTTAATTATTTAGAAAGATGTCATCATACGCTAACAGAAAGATTTGGAAGATATGATAGGAAATATGAAGAATATGTCGAGAATAAGCCCCTTAAAAAGGATTCCGAAGAGGAGGATACAGAACATGACAATCTAGCTGAAACAGTAAATAATATTAGCTTAGCTGTCCTAGAACGGATTCGTAAGTTAGGAACTATGGAGAGTACTAGAGCTCCTAGTTCCGAGAGTTCAAGCCTCCCCAGTGGGCAACCCACACCTAAATTTCCTGAAGTAAAAATACCGCAGTTCTCTGGAAACTATGATGAATGGAACGAGTTTTGGGATACGTTTGATAGTTTAGTACATAATACTTCTATGCCAACTATGACAAAGTTTACCATCTTGAGAAATGCCCTTAAAGGAGATGCAAAAGACACCATAAAGGGATATCCTGTTGCTAGTGAGAGTTATGATGAATGCATTCAACAGCTGCAAGCTATTTATGCCAGCAAGGACAGGATTGTACGAAATTTAATGAGGAAATTGGTAAAAATACCAACTCCCTCTTCTAATTATTCATCACTTTTTAAGTTCAAGCAGGAAGTAGAAGCCATTACTCGAAGTCTGAAAAATTATAAAGACATGGAGAACACTGATTGGGTGTTTTCAGAACTCGTGATGATGAAATTGCCAGAAGATGTTGAGAACTGGATTAGCATGAAAATAGACACAAAATACCCTACATATGAAACCCTCTTGAAGGAACTGGGAAAATATGTATATTATATAGAAGGCAACTTCACTAAAGATAACACAAAGGGAGAGACCCAAACCTCCCAGAGAGATGAGACCCAGTCCTATAAAAAGAATGTGGGTAGTTATGGTGCTACTGCAAATGTAGTAAATAGTAAAACAGAATGTGTATTCTGTGGTTGGCAAGATCATAAGTCTGAACAGTGTAATAAAGTAGTAAGCATAAATGAACGCAGAGACAAATTGAGAGACAATAACAAATGTCTGAGATGTACTCAGTCAGGGCATTATACAAATAAATGTTACACTCAGTTAAACTGTAAGAAGTGTAAGAAAAATGGTCATCATGCAGCCTTGTGTTATGAACAAGAGTCATATTTTCGTAGAAGGTTTGAAGAACCTTCATTTCTGAATGAACAGTCAGAAAATGGTTCAAATATAGATGAGTCAAGCAATGAGCAAGAACATTCTGACTCAGGAAAGAACAAGAAACATGTTGGTGTGATGACTATGAAGGCAGTACAAAGGCAAATGGTGAAGCCGAATTTACCTTCATGTGCTCTGCCTACTGCAAGTGGAAAAATAAGCAGCTCAAAGGGAAGTCTTTGGGTAAATACTAGGTTATTCTTTGATACAGGTTCCCAGTGTTCCTTTATAACTAGGGAATTAGCTGAAAGGCTTAAATTAAGCCCAGTAGATGAAATGTCTCTTGGTATTGATGCATTTCGTTCCGAGACGAAGGATGGAAGTTTTCCTGTTGTAAATGTAGTTATCAAATTGGGGAAAAGAAGAGCCAGAGTTAAATTACTCGTAGTTGATGACATGGTAATTAGCATCCACACCCCAGGACTAGCAAAGGCTGCAAATGTGTTAAAGTCTAATGGTCACAAGTTGGCTGATGAAGATATTTATAGTGATGTACTGGAGAACATTGGCATTGTTATTGGTGCCTTACATTTTAGTCAGTTTGTTAGTGGTATTAACAAGTGGGATGTCTATACTTTGATGGAAACACCAGGTGGTGTCATGTTGTATGGCCATATTCCTCGTGATACTCAACATGGGTCCAGTAGTGTACAAAACCAACTTGTTATGCGAGTAGGAACACAGTTATTGCCTACTACAACACAAGAGTTGATTGATGAGGCCAAAAGGCCAGTTAATAAGTTGTTGAATGAAGAGGCCATAGAGCCTGTTAATAAGTTGTTGAGTGAAGAGGCCATAGAGCCTGTTAATAAGTTGTTGATTGAAGAGGCCATAGAGCCTGTTAATAAGCTGTTGGTTGAGAAGGCCATAGAGCCTGTTAATAAGTTGTGGGAGCAAGAGAGTATTGGAGTAAAGCAAGAAGTGCATTACGAAGATAAAACTACACTTAGAAGTTTTACAGAGTACGTTCCCTTGAAGCCTATCCACCCTCCTCTCCTACACAATTTTCAGAGTGCCTTTGAACAAATGAAGTCTCTAATAGAACAGTTTGAGGAAATATTGGAGAATGTTCATGTGGGTAATTTGTTGGATGCTTGTACCAGTGAAGAGAAACAGTTTGATATATGCAATACTGCAGATGTAGAGTGGGAAAAGACCAAAATATCACTGCAAGCACTAAATTCCAACAATGCAAGACTTCAAAGGGTACTGGATCAGCGCCTTTCTGAAAATTCTAGATCTCCTAAAGTATCAATCTTTAGTTTAATCTGGAATGTTAATACAGACAAGTTGTCTTTGAAAAGTCTGAAGGCTAGAGAAGATGTGTTGACCAAACTTAAACTTCTGTCACTGGTGGGTATACTTTTGGACCCCTTAGGTCTAATATCACCCTTACTAAGAGGAAAATTTCTTATTCAGAGAGCTTGGTCTGAAAAGCTCTCATGGGAATATCTGTTGTCAGAAGTATACGAAGAGGAATCATCAAATTATGAAAGATCTGAACGTCAAGCTGCCCAAAGGGTTAAAGAATTGTGGGCACGCTTAATCATTGATGATAAATTGTAGTACTGATGGGGAGACCCTCCATTTTTTCCTTTTTGGAGGGGCCCAGGATGTCTTGAATATATTTCAAGACAGTTTATTTCTACGTACATTATGTAAGTGTTAGTTTGCATATAGTTTCGTTTATTGTAACGTAAGTGCATAAATGTATACTTTTAGACTTCGCATATATACTTATTAAGTTCTATCATGCATACACGTATATTCGTATGTATAATGTGTAGTTTATTAGGGAGGCTGGCCGTAGAAGACGTGGAGAAAGGAATGTAGGTCACTAATGGATTTTAGCCATTAACCCTTCACCTCCTTGATAACGCTTATTGCATCGCCTCGTTGAACAAAGAACTGTTGTAAGCAAGTCATAAGTCAACTTAGTCCTAGTACCAAGGACCCCGACAAACTAGAGGAGTTTGTGGGACTTTCTTATAAAGTTAGTTGTACTCGTGATATGCTACGAGGCACTCATTTTTACTGTTTGTTGACAGTACTTATAAGTTTTTTAAAGAGTACTTAGTTGCCGTCGTGAGATGCTACGAGGCACTCATTTATACTGTGCTGGTTGACAGTACTTAAAGAGTAATTAGTTGCCGTCGTGAGATGCTACGAGGCACTCATTCTTACTGTGTTTGTTGACAGTACTTATAAGTTTATTCTTAGTGGTACTCGTGAGATGATACGAGACACTCAAGTAGATGAACGTGATAGAGATCTGTGGATCAGAAGATACGTTTTTGATGCGGAGTCCCGTGATTGCTGACGACATAAGGGTTGTCCGGACAGATGAGTCCAGATTCATTGTATTTCTAACAATATTTATAACTACGTGTGAGGAACAGAATGAGCTCATTTAATTGAACACTCGTAGGTAGAATGTATGTTAGAAAATGTATTATTCTGTATGAGGAAGTTTTAATTTAAGGTGAGGAGAGTTTATTTAAATATTCACATATCAGCAGTTCATAAACCCCCATATAAAATATTTGCATGTATGTTTATGCATGTAATATTAATTATATTTTATTGGTAGAGGATTTAATTTTGAGATCGTGGTAAGCCTCTACTGAAGCCGTGTCAGGATTTCCGAATTTAGGGGGTTATAAGATCGAAGGGTAATAACACACAGGAAATCCTCCACAGACGCTACCATTTTGCCACGTAGACTACAGATATATATATATATATATATATATATATATATATATATATATATATATATATATATATATATATATATATATATATATATATATATATATATATATATATATATATATATATATATATATATATATATATATATATATATATATATATATATATATATATATATATATATATATATATATATATATATATATATATATATATATATATATATACAGTATATATATATATATATATATATATATATATATATATATATATATATATATATATATATATATATATATATATATGGAAGTAAAATTGTCGAATAAGAAAAAAGAAAAATACATGACAATACAATTAAATATTAAGTTACTACAATCAGTCAAATCATTTATACACAAAGAATAAAAAGTTCCATCCCTCTTTTTCAAGGAGGAGGAAGGAAAATATTGTAGTCATCCACCACCATATTTTTAAATTGATCATGCACAACAGCTGAAACTGAGGTAAATAAACTATAGATGTAAAAAAAAGAACTACAGCATAGTAACAAATAGATAGCACTGTTTTCTGAGTATCACCTAGTTCCCATTCACTTTGGGATGAACACAGGAGTAAACATACTGGCAGATTTGTCTCCAGAAATACATATAAATGGCATAGTAAGGGCGGCATATGCATTCTTATCAAATGTAAGGGTAGCCTTCAGGCACATGGACAAGGAAATGTTCAGAAATATTTATGTAACCTATGTGAGGCCAAAACTCGAATATGCAGCCCCCTTTTGGAATCCGCACTTGAAAAAGCACATAGCTAAGCTTGAAAAAGTTCAAAGACATGCCACGAAACTGGTGCCAGAAATACGCAATCTCAGTTATGATGATAGGCTGAGGGAATTAGACTTACCATCACTCGAAGCTAGAAGAGTGAGGGGGGATATGGCGACAGTCTTTAAATTCCTTCATGGTTATGATAGAGTGGATAGGGATCGATATTTTGATATGGCTGGCTCTAGAACTAGAGGTCATAGTTTGAAGCTTCGTAAGAAAACTTCTTCGCAGGATGTAAGGAAATACTTTTTTAGTGTAAGAGTAGTTGATAATTGGAATTGGCTAAGCGAGGAGGTAGTTAATGCTATCTCAATCCATAGTTTTAAGGACAGGTATGATAAGTATCACTAAGTATAAAATGGAAGCGATCAGGAGACGGGAAGATACGAGCTTTGGGCTCTTTCCCGTAAACACAATTAGGTAATCACAGACATGTTGGAGCTGAGAGATTAAGGCTGGATGCCCTTCTTAACATCCTGCGGTGGAAGCAAAAACACATTAGTTAATTCTTAACTCATGCACTGTACCACTGGGCTACCGCAGCCCCCATCATTAGAAGAGCCTCCAGACTTAATCCCCTAGCTCCAAGCCCATTCGAATGGAGAGTAATTGTGACAGATAAAACCCAGTGCATAATTTATGCAGTTAATATTTTTAATTATACCTGAAGAAGGTAACTGTGACATATAAAACTCAGTGCATAATTTAGGCATTGATTAGTTTTATTTATACTTGAAGACGTTACTGCTTAAGGTAGCCAGAGATATGGCTTTTCTACTACAAACATAAAACATTATACATTATTGTCGATATTTATTCAACTTCTCTTTCACTGTTGCTACCTTTAACAGTATTCAGTAGCTGATGTCATTACCTTTGCTGGAACAACATTATGAAGCTTGTTATGAAATTCTAAAAAGATTTCTCTAAGTCAGTTGAAGCAATATCAACAAAAGTAATTCATACAGTAATTAGTTACTGATGACTTATGTAATGCTATATGTAGCACTGAAAATCAAATGATTTCTTCCCCAAGTAAACAACTGACAAAAAAAAAGCAAGAGTGGAAAAAATATGTTGGAAGTTCTGCTCTCTCATTCGTTTCTTAAATTAAGGTCACCTTGTATGTGACAGTCATATGAGCCCCTTAGGGAACCAGAAGACTTGGAAGATCCAGACCTACCTGGGGAAGAACCATGATACACTGCAAGGCTGGAGATGAATGGAAATCTATAGAAATGAAGGCACATGAAAAAAATAATTGGTATTTCAATCAGGCCTTTGTATCGCAAAGCATTTCAGATGATGATGAGATGGTAACCCAACTTGTTTTGGTGGAATATGGCTACATGTTTGAAGAGAACATATAGACAATATCATTCACTTCTCTAACAGTGAGCAGAAATGAAAATTTTTACCATTGTATTGCATACACATCACAGGTGGCTCTTATACAAGATGCGGGAGAGAAATGCTGGCAATCTCTTCCTTCCTGAATTTATCTTCCTTGCCACAAAGCAACAACATGGGATTAAAATCACTAAGAACAGGAGAAAGTCCCAATGCTTAAGGTCCTTTGGTATTGCGGATACCAGTTACTTCTTAACATCTTGTGATGTCTTGTTTGGAAAAGAAATAATAATAATAATAATAATAATAATAATAATAATAATAATAATATCATTATTATTATTATCATTATAAATATCATTATTATTGGCCAACTAGCATGTCTATGTATTCGTTGTTTGGCATAAATGTTAAATAAGAAATTTATAGAAAAGTAGCACACAATCAATTCTTGTTTCCCATGTCTGAATTATTCACATTAACGAGAAACAGCAGGGAAGAAGAAGTTAAAATGACAATGTATGACAAAGCCATACTTCTGTGCATTATGATTAAGGCACTTACTTGATTACAGTACGTAGTAGTATAAAAAATTATAGAATTGTTAGTCAATCAAATTAAATCTTATGACCTC
Source organism: Halocaridina rubra (assembly GCA_037179515.1). Taxonomy (NCBI): domain Eukaryota; kingdom Metazoa; phylum Arthropoda; class Malacostraca; order Decapoda; family Atyidae; genus Halocaridina; species Halocaridina rubra. Next base: position 38,335 of record JAXCGZ010020792.1, read on the forward strand.
CTGTCAGGGAACGAGACAGAGGATTAATTATCTCCTTGTTGACCTATCCCATATCCACCGTCACACCACACACCCTCAAGTTCTCCCTCACCACATCCATAAACCTCTTCCTTGGTCTATCCCTCCCCCACCTGCCTGGCAGCTCAATTCTCAACATCCTTCTGCCAAAATACCCCTCATCTCTCCTCGGAGCATGCCCAAACTATTTCAGTCTCACCTCTCTCATGTCCCCAAACATTTCTACCTTCGCTATCTTCTAATGCACTCATTTTTCATTCTGTACATCCTTGATAAAAATATTACTACTGGGCTATTATTACCAACATTACATGTTCAAACTTACAAAATATTATAGAAAAGCCTTTAGCCTCCATTCCAGGTTCTCATACCCCATGAGGGGGCTCTGCTGATGATGTCTGTCCAAAACATGACACGCCACCTCATACAGGCAAAAATGCTAAAGAGGACAGCACTGAACAAAACCACATGCCCAGGATCAGTGTGAAAATCTTAGGGACTCGGGGATATTCGGCCAGGTTGTTTGGGGAACAACAATAACAACACTACGTACACTCTAAGAGAGCTTCAGAGTTGCAGGAATCACAGGACTGTGACCTTCCTTAGGGACTCAGGGTTGTTCGACCAGACAGCTTAGGGAAAGCCAATGACAAAAACACCAGCACTCCCTCAGAGCTCTGTGGGAAAGGCCAGAATCAACTGTGGACTTCCTAAGGGAGTGGGGTTGTCTGGCAAGGCAGCTCATGGAAAGCTTACCAGAACAACAACAGTAATTTCCTTTCCAAAAAGTTGTTATGCTGAGTAAAGGTACAGTTGTGAAGTTTAAAGAGATAAATAAGTTCAAAAACTTATTTACTTACTATATGAATGTTTGAAAAGATGTTTGAGAGGTAGAAATAACTTCAATCCAGTTCTCAGTAACGAATCAGTCACTAGAAAATAAATATACACTCAGTTAGTTTTTTAAGCGTTGTTATTGTACGCAAAATTGGAAAACGCCCCCCAAAAATAAGTAAAAAAATACGAAATACACGAATAACGCCCGCGCAAAATTTCGAAAAAAATTTTCATTTTAGTAAATAAGCGACAGCCTCGGAGGCACTTTCCCGCCACGCTGCCATGTGCTTCAGTGTCTCTTTACCCAGCATACTGCGTGGATATATCGCTTGTTCTAACTGTGCATTAAGGTGTGTGTTTCCAGTGCTTTTTAGTTTACAGATTATATTCTGTACTATCATGGCAAGTAAATGCCCAGGAAAAGACTGTGGAAGTGCTTCTACTCATAAAAGAGCGAGAAAGGCAATAAATCTTGAAATAAAACTTAAAGTGTTGGCCCATTATGAGCGTAGTGAGAGTACAGCGGTCATAAAACTGTCGATGCAACACAGTGAAAGTACATTGCGCTCTATCCGTGAAAATGCGGAAAGAATAAAGAAAAGTGCAAAAGCTAGTGTTAACTTAACTTCGCTCAAGTCTTCATATTCTCGATCGGATATTATGGAGAGAATGGAGAAAAGGCTATGTACGTGGATGAGCATTAAGAACAAACAGCAAACAAACTTGCCATATAATATCGTCAAGGAAAAAGCCCCATCGTATATAGAGTGAGTACACCTGTGTAATTGATTACGTTTTTTTAATGCTATATTTTTAATACCATACTGCAGTATTATATTCAGTCACTGCATAATAACAAAAAAAAATTCTAGTCTTGCTTTTCATTTTTTTTGTTAGTTTTCTTTTTGCAGCTAGGGGTTGGCTCTCCCACTTCCTCCTCTTCTCCTCCCTCTTATATCACCTGCTCATCGTCTGTTGCTTACCATATATCGAGTAAGTAGAATATATATAATAATTTTATTTACATCATTACTGTCATTCAGGCAATGCATAATGAAAAAAAATAGTTTTCTAGGCTTGCTTTTGTTAATTGTTTTTTACGTTTGCAGATAGGGGTTCGTTCTCCTCTCCTACTGCTTATGTCAAGTGCTCATTGCCACCACGCTCATCCCATACCTGTCGCTCACCATATATAGAATGAGTAGAATGTGAAATACATTCAGGCATTGCATAATGAATTTTTTTTTTAGTTTTTTAGTCCTGCTTTGGTTATTTTTTTAATTTAGCTTTGTTTACGTTTGCAGATAGAGATTCGTTCTCCCGCATTCTCCTCTTCTACCACTTAAGTCACGTGCTCACCGCCACCATGCATGTCCCAGTGTATGCCTGTTGCCCACCGCATAATAAAGTATGTTAATTTTCTTACTGTACATTAAGTCTGAATATCTTTTATACTCTTAACTACTTGTTTTTCAATAAAAATAGCTACAGGTCTCTCTGCTTTGTTATGTACTTATAAAACAGGTTTTACTTATCTTATATCTTTGGCATAGTGTGTCTATGTACGGATGTGAAAAGTATCTATGCCGATTATCATTGTTTCTTATGGAAAATTACTTGTTACATTACGCGATTTTTACATTACACGTCATTTCTGAGAACCTATCTTCGCGTTATTCCAAGAACTGGGTGTATTTATCATTGATCTAAAGCATGAGTTTAAGGTTACAGGTATTTCTGAATAGTAATAATGTAACAAATCTCTACAGCATTAAACATGAAAGTACAGTAAGAATACTCATGAATTCATTGTAGGCCGTTCAAGAAAGAAGAGAAAAAATAGTCTGGAGTTTAACTCTTCTGAACTCTACACAATTCTGATTTCTTCAAAGAATGCTACTATATCTATTAACAATAATATGGTGCTAATACTGCTACTGTCATGGATACTACTGTAATACTACTTTTTTAACGTGATGCCATATCCTTCTGTAAAAAACCGTTCTGATACAAGATAAAAATTTCATAGGAATTGATTGATAGCCCTCCACTCAGTCATGTGAGAAACATGGAAAAAAAAATTTCTCATTTGTTAACACCTCTCCACTATTACCTCGCTTTACGTGTCACTCTTACTTCCCATTATGGGGGTGGACACTGTGGATGGGGAATAAAGGCTAGATGCCTTTCCTAAACACTCCAAGGTGGGTTCAATAACAAGTTTGTCAACACATGAGTAGAATATTTTAACTACTCCTTTACCATGGTTGCCTCGCATACAAATTCATAGACAAGTAATACCAAACTTGTGGTAAAGGGTTCATGTTGGGAAGTGATAGGGCTGACCTTCACGAGTTCGATCCCACCTCGGGGCGATAAGAAGGGCATGCAATTTTGGTCCCCCTATAATTCCAACTTATTTGTGCCAAACCCCAGAGGGTTAACTGTGACATACAAAACTGCATACAGGGCATACAGTCTTAATCCCTCAGCTCCAACCTGTCTCTGTCTACTCCAATTCGAATGGGGAATCATTGTGACAAAACTGCAAAAAAAACAGTTGAAGGAAGAGGGTCACAACTAAAGCAATCACAATTTTTTCTCTTCTACATAATGAGACGAAATATAAGCACTTTTTATATTGATGGTAATTATCTTACATATATGCAGTATCTACCTATTTCACTGTCAATTTGCTCTGATATTTCAGTAAAAAAAATGAGGTGGTCCTCCATGTTCCCCTGCACTTTGTAAAGTTTGACTAAAGGAGGCAGAGCAAGAGGACCGGGAATCCCCTCCTCTTTATTTTCCTTCCACAAAGAGTCTAAGACTTTTGCTTTGACACTGTCATCCCCTGTATAAGGAGGATCATGGCCTATGGAGAGAGTTAGTAGCCCTTATCTTCTATCAGCTATTCTGTGGAAAAAAAAGTGAAGTGTGAGAGGGATGAATGCCATCCCCCTACTACCCTATCCCTTTCAGCCACCTACCACAACAGACTAGGAATACAAGGATGCGATTCGCTCTCCATCTCTAACATAGATACTATATGGATTTTTTCACAATTTTATGTTATAATTAGTCTTTACCTGAAAGGGGTGGACACAAAAAAATTGGAGTTCTAAAAGGGATTAAGGCTGGATTTCCTTCCAAACACACCACAGTGGGATCGAACTTGCAATTGTCAGGCTTCTCACTTCCAAATTTATGCACTCTACCACTGAGCTACCACGGCCCCAAAAATAAATATATATATATATATATATATATATATATATATATATATATATATATATATATATATATATATATATATATATACTACAGAAGGTAAAACTGCATGCATTATTACAAACAATATTAAGAAGTTCTTTCAGCCAATATATCACCAACATAGAGTAAAAATTACTTCTTTTATATATAAGATTTACTCGCCAGATATGTTCATTACAATGTATATTCAAACTCATTAGAATCAATGATAACTCAATGACACTACACCAATCGTGGTTTGTCAGTTAATCATTTCCATTTATGACACGGATACATTTTTGCTGTTGGGTAATTTGAACGAACTTTATGCCACATTTGCATCAGCAGAGAGGCATCAGAACAATAGGCCTTCAAAAACATTGCATATACAGGGGTTACCCGTTTTACCTCAGGGTTCCGTTCCTGACAGCTGACTTAAACCGGATTTCGATGCAAGTCAGAAAACACCTAAATTCAAATCTAGGTCCTTCACCAACGCTGAATATAAATACTCTAAAACAAAGAAAAATAACCTAAGTTCTGAGTGTAATACATAAAAATAGTTATAGTACACCATACAGTATTGCTTATCTTTACTACTGTGGTTGGTTTGCATCTGGACAACTGGTACGTTGAAAAATAGATTTATTAATTAGTAATTAATTATTTATTGGTCTCTGATGTAGCGGCGGAAAGCCTTAAAACGGGGACCCTCTGTACTCTCTCTTCTACAGTGAACTGTAGGGCAAGAAAAGTAACTAGGGAGCAGAGGGACTGCTAGCCCTATATTCATCCCTTTCTCATAGGTGCTACCTTTGAAATCCTTTTTAGTTCCCTTCTATGAGATCCTTGCCCACTTACCCTGTGAGTGACCAATCAGGGTGGTGGGGAGCACTGTGGCAGCCCTTAATCCTAAAGGAGCTAGGAGAAGTAACTGAGGTAATTTAGCTTCTGTTGACAATGTGTGCTGTGACTTGGCAACCCATCTTATGTATGTACTATAACACGCACCACATACAAGCGTGGAATTAATTCTCTAACACCAAATGGTAAATCTCTTAGTTGCTACATACAATATGAAGGGAGTGAGTGGGGAATATTTTAATATTTTGTCCACTATTTGATACAGGTAAACTGTACTTACAATATACAGAATTACCTCATATAAATTAGTGTGTGAATCCATATTCAAAATCAACCCCAAACAATACTACTGTTACAATCAAGACACTCATAAAAGTACAATATTTTTTTGTATTGGCATACAAAAAACTACAGAGTTATTAGATATCTTTATTTCTAAAAGATCATATTTTACAAAACAGGAAATAATATAATAACAAATATATACATAGGAAAACATATACAGCAAAAAAGAATGCAAAGATTTTCAACAATTATTAGCATAACAGCTTAAAAAAATACTTAGGACACTGGGTACCAGTGTATGGTGAATCCAGATACCGAGTTTGGAAATGCATTTTGGAGTCCAAAAACAGTACCAAATCCTAGAATCATTTAACAATTTTGACTATAGATTGTGAAAAAAATCACTTACAATAGCGCCCATGATCTTAAATCAATGTGCAACGTTAGTTTTATGTATTTTTACTGTTAAAAGTTACAAGAATTCAAGAATAGTAAAACAAATCTCAAAATGAAAAATATAGTATCTTTTTTCACCATGCTGTCTTGGTACACACATACATATCCCAAACATATGCCAGTACTATTTAGCTGATTATTTTCCAATACACAAAGTACCTTCAAGTACTATTTCCAACTATACTAACACATACCCAACACATAGGCCAGGACTATTTAACTGATTACTGTTTTTTCCAATATACACAGTCCCATCAAATACTATTTCCAACTATATTTATACATTCCCCACATATGACAGTACAGTACTATTAAATTGATTATTTTCCAATATGCACAGTGCTTTCAAGTACAATACCCGACTAATCAGTGCCACAATTACAATGTCATATTTCATGAATAATATGAAGTATTTACACTGTTCATTTCCAAATATAAAAAGTACCGTCAAGTACTAATCCCAACTATTCAATTCCATAATTACAATACCAGAGATTCGTGACTAAAGTGACTTGGTTGGTAACATTAATTACGTTTAGTTACATCTCCATACCTTAATTATTTCAAGCTACTCTGGGTTATGAATCTGATAACTGCATCACTGTGATATATAGAAGTATATCACAAAGCCATGGAGCAAAGTACTTACAATGGACTGCATTACACGTAAATTACATAAACTTTCCCTCGGCACCTTGAGAAAAAATTCACCAGTAGAAATAAAATAAGATATAAAATAAACCGTAAATATATATATAAAAAAAAATACAATACAGAAAAGATGTAATTTCTTACACGAGGAAATGGGACATAGTTGTCAGTAGTAAATCACCACTGCAGAAGATATCACCATGGCAGATGAGTAAGTTTAAGGTATACATAACAGCAAAACCCTATAATGACGGGGACTGGAGGGAAAAGATAAACATAACAGGGTAAAACCCCTACATAAGATAAGATACCACATTATGAGAAGAAAGCATACTATTAAGACATTAGATCAACACACAGAAAGACACGATATATATATAGAACTACTATAAAGCACACTACTCCATGAAAACTACTTACTACTCTACAAACTTCGCATATCTACAAACCACAAGAGAATACTTAAGCTGTCTGAATAAATGTCACGAATACTTTTAATATGGATACAAAAACCACACAATCTCTAATATTGGAAAACTAAGGAAAAAAGTGAGGTGAAATTGGTTAATCTATCCTAATATCACCATCAAATCTATTGGTTTCTCCCATCAGGGGTTGCCACAGTGGAGCAATTATCTTACTGCTCTATTCCTAGCATTCTCCGTTGCACTACGAACCCTCATCTCCTCCCTCACCACATTCATAAATTTCTTCCCCTCCTGCCTAGCAGTTATAGCTCTAGCATTCTCTACCCAATATACTTCTCATCTACTCTCAGCACATGGCCAAACCATCTCAATCTCACATCTATCACCACGTCCCCAAACCATAGTGGTGCTTTTCCTTTAATATACTTATTCTTTTGAAGATACACACGTATAATATCATTAAAATTATCAAGTAAGCCTCAGAAATTTTACATGATCTATTTTCATATATAAATTAGCAACAGGAGAAAGGAAACAAAGACAAACGTCCCTATATCACCTTGCGAAATCTTAAATACTATCATTACACATACAAGTTAATGTTGCAAGCCTATATTAATCCTAGTGCTTAGCATAGTTCAACTGTAGTTAAGCAATCACTAGCAATATCACATATATGTAGGACTATTCAGACATTCAAAAAATTATATTAGTTTGTATCTTGTAACATACAATTATAATTTGCAATCATAAACTTTTACAAAATACAAAACATGGCTTTGTGTCTTAAGAATGTAATTAAATCTTCGGTACATTATAAAGTATGGTTTTGTTTCTTGAGAGCATAATGCAGCATGTCTTCTGCAAACTACAACATACTGTTTACAACCAACCTTATGCATTTTTTAAGAGCATTGAGTCTAAAAATTATACAAAATCTTCTACAAAATTCAAAAGCGCGTTCGAGTCTTCTGAACATACCTACCAACATATCTCAATATACTTATGATCAAAAACCCATTTACTGTAGATATTTTGACTAGTCACTGATATATTTTCCACTTGTTTAATAGCTATATTTTCTACTTTTTGTTTCAAGATTATCATAAAACAAACACACTAAAAATATATACCATTCACACATATAAATGTAGTCTGATAAACTTTCACTCCACACAAAAAATAAAGGAAATTGTGGTCTCAAAGGAAAAAGTTCAACATGATTAAAAAGATGAGATCACAATAACAAACACATTTATCTTCACACATTTTTGAACACATAGGACCTGCAGTAGCACAGCTGTCAGAGCACTTGACTTAGGAAGTGACAAGCCCATGTCCATGTCCAACGCTAGGTGTTAAGAAGGGAATCCATCCTTAATTCCTAAGCTCAAACCTGTTGTGTCTACACCATTTGAATGGAGAATAATAGTGATACAAGTAAAAAACGGCAAAAATACTCTTCTGAACACACTGAGGATATGGTGCTCTAGCAATAAGCGCCTATATCTGTATTATACCACGTACTTTTGTCAAATTACTGAGTTCTCGAGAATTATATATAAACATTGGCCATGGACTTGGAGTGGCAGCATCTACAGAGTAGGTTCACCCTCCAAAGCTGCAACTCAAAAGAGGACACCAAGAAACTCAGAAGAGGAGGAGCAAAAGAGGCAGACCTGCCACAAAGAATGCCTGCCCTTCACAGGGCACGAGAACCAAATGGCCTTCCTTAAAGACTCGACCAGGCAACTTGGGGAACAAGCAGAACAAGATTAAACAGTACCATCTAAATAACAACCCTAAGGTGTCAAATTAATCAATCCTTTAGGTCTTAACGGATACCTATTAGCGAAATTACAGTTGCATGACCAATAAGACCTCTATAAAGTCTGCTGGCCAGATTCGAAGCTTTAATAGAAAATTAATAAATTCATATTCCAAGATGAACCTGCAAAATACACTTCAAGGATATTTCAAGGTTCACATTAACAATCTTTCATTATATGAGAACATAATGTAGTAAATACAGTATCTACAAAGAAGAGATTCTTTCACAAAAGATTCTTATGTCCTCGATGCAAACAAAATGGGACAATTGGGCGACACATGTTATGTAAAGATGGGCTAGATTAGCTCAAGTTAAGTTTTGAAAATCTAAAAAATATCTTCTTAAGTGCCAGAATGTCCACTGCCAAATGGGTTGTCACCATAATGGGTTAATAAATCAAAAAGCCAGTGCAAAAACCACTGCCCCCAAAATTGTACCAAACCTCAACAAAAGAGGCAATGAAAATATTGAGGGGATTAAATGCAAAAAGAATCTTGAATATATATTAAAAGACAAAATAAGCCCAATCCAACAGATAAATGGTTCCAGATCACCATAAAAATTCCACAAGAGTATTAACTGATAATAAACAAGGTTAAAACAGCTATTTTAGAGGTCCACGTTCCAATTAAACATATTTACGTTAAGTACTATTAACACACTAATGTCACACATTGACTTTAAATCCCATGCTCTCCATTAATACATCATCATCATCATTGCAAAAATCACAGTGCAACACAAAGAGCACACTACTTATGTATCTAAAATCACATTCATAGCTACTATTTCCATCAAATTGGTAGCATTCCTTATAAATACAAATTTCAAAATAGCATATCTAAAGCTACTAAACACCAATATATATTGTGCGCATGTATTCATTCGACTATAAAGCACTGAAATAGCTATTTCATTTGTCAAAAATCTGGCATTAAGGTATCAAAGCGACTCCATTCCACCTACTCAGCTGCTTCAGCAAATAAGTTCATGATCCTCTATATATTATTTTTTTAGTGGCTGCATATATCTTTTCTATTCCAGACTACATTTTTCCAGTATTATTATCACAAGCCAAGCAACACACCAAGCCAGAAAAAGGTCAAGACACTAAAACGGATGGCTCCAGCATGGGAAAAACTTGGTAAGGAAAAAGGAAATGAGAAGACTGAAAAAATAAAATAATATGACAACAGTGCAACTCAGTATTGAAACAGCAAAATTCTTATAATTGGAGTCCACTAATAAAGAGTAAATTTTCTAGGAGCTTACCTGCATGATCAATAATCTTCTTGTCTGGTAGCAATAAACTCTTTGAAAGCTGGTTACATGCCCTATACTTTAAGTTATTAATTACAATATCTAGTGCAAAAACTATCTAAACATATGTCTGAGCCCTCCGTGAGGCATTAGGAAGGGCATCCAGCATTATTTCCTTACCTCAAACTTGTCTGTGTCCACCTCCTTTATGAGCATTAATAGTAATATACAAAAACGCCTACTACAGTATATACGTTGATTTTAGAAGGAATGGTAAATAATACATCCTCTTTACCCTACATGAAGCAAGAGGCAAAAGTCATTCTCTCCTCCCTGAATTGCTCTTCAATGTGCAAGAAAGAAAATAGATATTTAACCATCAAAGCCCAGCATGGTGCATGAGATAAACAAAATGTATAAAAGCAAGAAGCAAGTGGCATCTTCCCTAAATCTTCTTAGCCTACTAAGAAAAAATTTATTGCATGACGTACAAAGCAACTAAAACCTCTAGCAAAGTGCGGGAGTGAAAGCCAAAAAAACAACTCAACACATTTTTTCCAAAAAAAAGCAAGGAAATACAATACAGTACTACCATTGCAGAATATAGGAGTTGAAGTAAAGGGTTACGAAAACCAGTGCCAATCAGAAAGCAACAATAACCTCTAAGAGAGTGAGAGGCTGGTGATTAACCCCCCCCCCCCCCCAAGAATTATGTTAGTAAAATTCAAGGAAATAGAAGCCATCATACACACAGTAAGAATGGAAGATAAGAAGACTGGAGGCAGTAAGAAATCTCAACCTAAATTTGTTCACAACAACAACAATTTAAATGACATCACAAAAGAGAATGGCAGGGTATACTAAACCAATGGAAAATGGAAAATTCAAAATTTGCAAAGGTAAAATCAATTAGATATCTATTAATCTGACTGGTCAGATTCACATTGAGAATCTGAAAATGCAAAAATTTATATCACAAAGGTACTAAAAACAGTAAAATACAAAGTGAACGCAATATGAAACCTAATAATTAAAATATTTACTATTAATGCAATGATTGACGCTTAAGACAGTACATTGCATCTTCCTATGGGTAATGTGGAAATGAACGTGATTGAGACAAATTTTGCGAACTTTCTTTACAACGTAAATGTAGCCTTGAGTACTGGTTAGCTCTAGTTCACTACTTACATTAGCATGACGGAAAAGTTTTGATTCGTGAAGGTAACGAAATGACAAAACGTACATTCTTATGGTTAATAGGAGAGTGAAAACTTCTCAAGTAAGCCCTGAATGTCATATGAGAAAACTATACTCTTATCACTACTCGAAAGTATGCATGAACATGACAGTAAAATACTGTCAGATTAAAGTACTGAATGACGAAATGTACAACTTCGAGATTAACAGAACCAGGAAAATTACTCAAGTATGCCCTGAAGGTCATTTGAGAAGAGCTTGCCACAGATATCTTGACAAGAATTTTTAAACAGCTATCAAGACAAGAAGAAACTTGTCACAACTATTGTGACAAGATGAATCTTGCCACAGAAACAATAAGAATTTGTTACAGCTATCTTGACAAGAACAACTTGCCACAATTATCTTGACAAGAAGAATCTTGACACAGCTTAAATGACAAGAAAAATCTTGCCACAACTTAATTGACAAGCAGAATCTTGCCACAGCTAGCTTGACAAGCAGAATCTTGCCACAGCTTAACTCGCAAAAAGTCTTGCCACAGCTATCTTAGCAAGAAGAATCTCGCTACACCAAAATTGACAAAAGGAATCTTGCCACAGTCATGTTTTCAAAAAGAAGATTGCCACAGCTATCATGACAACAAGAATCTTGCCATATCTTTTTTGACAAGAAAATCTTGCCACAGCAATCGTGACAAAGTATAATGCCACAACTATCTTGACAATAAGAAGCATGCCACAGCAAAATTTGAAAGAGTAAGATCACCCAGCAAGATTCCACATTAGGCAGTAAAGGCTATTGCGGTTTTGCATTATAACAATATTATAAAATAGGTGATATATAAATCTGCTTATGGAGGAGGCATTAGTAGCTACGCAATTAGAATAATTGGCTTAGGCAGTGACAAACGCGTGTCCAATTCCACAGTGGAGCATTAGAGCATTCAGCATTAATACCCATTATAGTTCCAACTCTATTCCTCCTTCTGTCTTTCCTAACTCTTACGACTTTTCTTCCTTCAAAAAAATGATTAATCTTCTTCTCAGGACCTAATATAGCCATAATCCTGTCTTCATTACTTCGTCTATTTTTATAGCTTGACCTTTTCTTATCGCTTGTAATTCTCTTATTTCTGCACTGTCCTTAAATTACTAATTGTTTCATCTCAATGTTTTCTTGGTGCTCGGACCCAATAAGGACAATTTTCTTGCCTGTCCCAGTGTCACACTCTTTGGTAAAAAAAAGCATATAAATAAAAAAACTAGAATAAAATAAAGTACTGAATATATTTATAAATAATGTTCATCTCCATTCAAATGGGGATCAATAGTGATTTATAAAAAATTATATAAACTCTAAATCCTTGCACCCAGTATATCATAAAAGCAAACTATAAGACCACTTTCACATCAAAGTGGCATGTTGCATGCCACATGGCACACCAGTTGAAAACGAACATTCAGAAATATATGAAACCTTTCACACAGAGGTAGTGTGACAAGTTGCACATGGGACTTGTCACGCCACTTGTGTGAAAGGTTTTATATATTTCCAGACGTTCGTTTTCAACTGGCGTGCCACGTGGCATACTACGTGCAACATGCTACTTTGGTGTGAAAGCAGCCTTAGGGAAAGATGAGTGAAGAACAGGCAATCCCATCCACCTGAAGTTTATTGCTTTGCAGTTATAATGGAGGCCTGTTAACGTCCTTTTTTCAAGATGTTGCCATTACGCTACCTTCAGCTGGATGTGGCAACATGTTAGAAACAATTTGTTATTTACTTTATTATATCTAAAAAAACAATCAAATTATTACACTGCTATTAAGAATACTAAATATCATGCCAAATACCATTATGTAAAAGGTCTGTAGCTATTTTTAATTATTATTCGGTAAAGCTGGGGAAAAAGTTTTGATTTGAAAATTACTTTAGGATCAAGAATAAATATCCAATTTACAACATCAAATCTTTCAATACAACAAATTGCATATCTTTCTTTGTAACACCTACTAACTAGTTTTGATTTTCAAAGTCACACAAAGCAAAATCCCAATACATTTAAAAGCAAATCAAAACAATAGCAGTGACAAATAGCAATACAATGTGACATGTCAAATAAGCACGCAATCAAACACACAAGACACAGAATGCAGGTCTGTAAAAAGGCAAATTCCAAAACATAAAATACAGAAGCAATACAAACCATTCTTAAAAACCAAACAAATGCCTAATGAAACAGATATGCAGTACTAATTCAATATAAAATCCAAATTTAGAGGCCTATCAAAAACATACAATCACCCAAACCTAACTTCATACCACAATCATTCATTCTCGATATAGACTCGCATTCATTACTGTAAAGAATACGAGGTTTCAAAACTCACTTAAAATTCCTTTTTGTTATAATTATTGTAATTTCCTCTGTCTTTGTGCCAAATTAACAGATTTCATGCCTTTGCTGATAATAAAACGTAACTTTTCCATTCACATGTAAAAAAAAAATTTAGAATAATAAGTCACATGTTAGAAAGCATGTACATAACCACTGCCTTGTTCTACGCTTACAAGAGCGGAAAAAAATTATACTGACAATCTCTTCCTTAAATATCACTATCTACTTAACTATAAGTTTTGTATACACAGATAATTCAGAGATATTTCTGATACTATCCAATATCTTTACTCTGCAAATATCAACTTAGTATGGATTTCTTAAGCTCTCTGGCTTTCTAAATACGTACTTTCAGATTGTACTGCTATATGCAGTCCCTCTGAGGGGGCAAGGTAAGAATACTTCCTTCTTGTTCCCCCAAGTGTCGCGAAAGTTGACATAATGGGTCAGAGGGAGGGGGCTAGTAATCCCTTCCTTTGTGTTTGTCTTCCACAATCGAGTCTTTTGCTTTGAAAATTATCCTTTATCAAGAAAAGTGTTTCGAGGTGGAAAAAAAATTTTCAGACTTCATCAGCCAATCCAGAACAAAGTAACTCGTGAAAAGAGGCGCAAGTAACAGCTACGGCATACTGAAACAATATAATGAACACGTATAAAAGTTGTTCTGAACTGAAACATTGTCGTTTTCCATAAATCAACTGTGTTTCGCGAACTATTGAACTTTTGAAGACAATCACTTCATATCTGCCTGAAACTAAAACACATCCATGTGTTCTAGTTTCCTTGTAAGAACTTTCATATACTAGCTAACTTGACAAGATAAATCTTCCACAGCTACCTTGACAAGAAGTCTTGCCACATCCCTCTTGACAAGAAATCTTGCCACAGCTTATCTTGACAAAAATCACATTCCCAAATGTCTCTTGACAAGAATCTTGCGAAAGCAAGCTTTACAGAAGGAATCTTGCCACAACTATTTTTTAGTCTATCACAGTATCAAGCATTCTCATTAATGTTTTGACAGCAGAATATCAAAAATAAGTGCTAAAAAAAATTCAGGAATAAATAGCATTTGCCAAGAATGACGGGCTGACCAAAATAAATCAAATCTGTATTTACGAGAGGTTGAAAATATTAATTTACTTTGTAATTTCATAAACCTATTTATAGACTTCTTTATAAACCTAATTAACTTTTTTCTCATAAAAAGACACATTAACAGAGAAATAGCATCTTTAAATACTTATATAGTACTACAACTTTATATATTTCATCTCATAAATAAATTTAGCAATCCAATATGTTCCTCAATGTGTTAATCAATTTCCATATCAAAGGAAAGCTTCAAAATAGTTATGGTAGCCATTTTGCAATGACTCAGAGATTATATGTCTGAAACACGTCTACAATGGAAGCACAGGCGCTGTGACACGAGTGTATATATACATAACTACGTAACACCAACAAATCCCTCAATTATATTCATACCTTAGCTCCAGGAATACATCATGGAGGTCTTTAATTACGAGCACTTCCGATTATGTTCAATATGAATATGAAGATATTAATGATGTCCAAGTAAAGAGTGAGGGAGGCAAACACGTATTCCTCAGGTGAGATGGAGTACTTGTGGCTACCTCCGATCATGAGCTGAGTGTCGTATATCAGGTAGAAGGAGAAGAGAAGCGCTCCAATGGATGAATAGACGATATTTAGAACCTGTGGAATAACTTGAAAACCTCAATACATTTATTCACGTAAGTATAGAAAATATCTGGAACCTGTAGGAACACAAGGTGCTCGTTATTCACGTACATATGCATAAACGATATCTAGAACCTGTAGGAACACAATCATTATTTATTTACATAAGTGGACAATATTTGGACCTGTGGGACAATATTTGGAACCTGTGGGAATACATATAGAACAGTCAATTTATTCACACAAATAAGCTATAGTTAGCCCTATTGAAGGGAAAAATAGAATTCAGAAACTGTATTCCCCAGAGGTAATAAGAAGCAAACAAATAATGCAAGAGAGTGGAAAGCTACCGTATCTCTCCACCACCCAACCTTTCTGAGCTATCAGAAGAGGGTGGATGATTCCGTCAGTGATGCCTGCTCAAAATGCAAAACATCGTCTCACACAATCAAACACATTATAGAAAATTGCACATCACATGATCACACACACCAACAAAACAAACATACACTTCTTCAAAGTCCTATGGATATAACCCGAGATCGGTACTGGCCTTCTTTATGGACTCGGACCGTTAAACCAGGAAATCTCGGGAACAATAACCATGTTGTCTTGCCCCAATACAGTAAACAGAAGGAGAGAAACGACAGAAGTTGTGAAAGCATGCTATGGCCTCATTTTTTCTCATTTTTCATTCAGTTGTGCCATGCTGCTTTCAACAAGATAGGATGCCATGGTGAATACACAAATTTATCATAAAAAAAAATACCTCAAAGCTGTGCATGAAAGAAGCAAGAAGCTTGAATAATAAGCTCACGCAACCAGTAGAATGCTTACAATTACCAAGACTGAGTAAACTCGAGGTTCTCCAGTAATCACTTATATATACTGTATAACACAAAAGGTATGATTTTAAATTTATTTTTTCAAATATGACACCATAAGCCTTAAACATGTATAAATTGAATAAAATAGAGGAAAGTGAGCATGCATCCAACCTAACGCCCATCCATCAGCTTTCCCAACATAAAAATATTCAGGGTTAAAAAATGTGGGAAGTGAGCAGAACTTCATTATACTAAGTTTATCCTGGCCCCCTACCATCATCTTTCCCATGTATAAAAAACTTAAAAAATAAAATAAAAAAAGTTAGAAGGGTCCATGTCCATCTACATCCCCTTCCACTAGTTGTTCCACAATAAAATAAAATAAATATTCAGGGAGGGTGTGACTGCCAGCCCAGATTATCTATCCATTTAAGTTGTACTAGTATGGATAGGTTTCCTTTCCACCACCAGGAGTAAAGGTTTTCATACATTGTAAAATAGGCACAGTAGTTCACTTGCAATTGCTTCAAATTCTAAGAACATATGGTTTATTTCTTATCCCTACCACATAAAGATAGAACTTGCCTTCTCTAGTCTTACATAAATATACAAGTGGTAAAGTGTTCAAACTATGTCCCAAACATAACATTTGGAGGAGTTGTAAACCTAAAATAGAGCAATAAAAAAAAGTCTCTAGATTTACAGATATCACCCCATAATTACATAATTTTGAATAAACATATACATCTCAGAAGCTAGCAAACGTTATGAAATATGTGACTTCATTCTCAGCTTATTTCATAGATCAGAACACTATTAATATTCTAATGGCATAATGAATATCAAGAGCTTACCTTATTCTGGAAAATGAGTGCAAGAATCCCAAACATAAAGAGGACGATGATGGAAACGAACACAAACATTCCACAGGTTGTAAAGTCAAATCTGTCAAGAAACAAGTAATAAAGCTTAAGAAGTTCATAAGAAAACCACATTAAATTAATTTCTAGAAAGTGGCACAATGCTGACTTACAATCAAGGTAGAATTTGGCAGTATAATACTTGCAAGTTTAATCACAGTACAAGGTTAAGTTAGTTAATTTGGCGTCTCCTGGGTAAAATATTTCTATTAATCTTGTAATGCATTTTTTTTATTGAAAAAAATGACACGGAAGGTAAGGATGAGTGTTTTGTGACATAACTCCCCTACTTAACTTAGGTGTTGGGTTTTCGGACAGGTATCACATCTCAATTATAAACAAAAAAGCATTTAACAGTTACCATCCAATTTAACATGAATAACCATAAAGAATTTTTGAACAATAAATTGGTATTTAAAAGTACCAACCAGAATGTTAGAAGATTGATTAAGTTCGTGTTTGAGAACTCCCAAAGAGAGATCAAGATCTGAGGAGAAATTTGCAAAAGGATGGTTTTGAAGCTAATTCACATATTTTATCAACATTGGAATTATAATTAAAGTAATACATATTCCAGAAAGAATCAATAGGTTAAATATTTATATTGATATATTATGATACTTGTACAACCTTAACCATGAAGAATTTTTTTTTTATTTACATTCAAATTCTTTAAAGTTCCAAGAGATATTTAGTGCTTAAACACTTAACAACACAACCTAAATACATGGATATACAATTGTCGCAATCCTCTCCATGAGGGGAGAGGCAGAGTCAAAGCACACTCATTTACCAGAACTCAAACATGCCTCAAGCACTCCTCTCAGACCCTTGGGGATAAAGGGTTGCCACAATTCCCCCCCATCATCCTGTCTGGATCCATCCGACGGTAAGTGGACAAGGATCTTCTGCCCTGAAGGTCAACAGCCACAGCTAGTTTAACCCCACACTGCTGCATTAACACAACCTACAAAATCTAAAAACCAAATTAAAATCTTCACTAGCTTGAAGCCCTTAGGAAACATCAAGAAGCAGTTTCATACTAACCGGGTCTGAAATGCGAACACCGTGAGAGACAAAGTAACAACCACACAAATGCCAACTGCCATCAAGATCTCAGTGCTTGTAAATGATGCTGATGCTGCTCCCAAAAGAATGCCCTCACAAACCTGTAAATGATTCAGAATAGCATTACATAATTTCTAACATAAAATTACACATCAAGCTAAAGCTTGCAGGTTATCTGCAAATGTAAAACAAAAGAAGTGAGGCAAAAATAAGTGAAGGCTATATGGTACACAGGTTATAAATTCAAAATTTTTACAATAAAATGCCACTAATATCATAGGATGTCTGCACATGTAACTAAAGAAGAGAGGCAGAAACGAGAGAAGGTTTTGTGGTAAGTAATCATAAAGGACGCAGATGAGAATGGAAGTAATTAAAATAAAAATGTAAGGATCTGCAATGAGAGAAATTCCGTAAAGAAAAGTGCCAATAAGTTATTAATAATATAATACAGAATAATAAATCCTTACAGTGAATATTCCGAGAAAAATGTAGTTATGGGGCGTGCGTCTCCTAAGTTCGCCACAGCACGAGAGAGCGATGATACAGATGAACGTACCGGCTAAGGCAACCCAAAATATTGCCATGTTCTCCGCAATGAATGTCTTCACACTTTCGCTCAAGGTAAATGCAGCAACAAAGCCAAACGTTACTGTCAGCTGGGCCATCAAGATCATGTAGACTTTTCTGAAATAGTAAAACAAAAATTTGCAAATAACATATTGGTTGATAGTGGAAAGTAAGGTCAAAAAGGAGAACATTAAGCACAGTCAAGAGGTAAAAGGTAGCTTCTGATATACCAGTATGTATGGTTAATACAAAATACTTGGATCTTTTAATGAATAACCCCGGGGTGCTCTCAAGTTATTCATATTTACAAGGTAAGTCACTTCATCTTACCTAACCTACCCTACCCTATCCTAATCTAACTATTTACAAAGTTATCTTTCCGTGGGGCTTTGTGGGTTTTTCAGCTCTCCAAGATCCAAGTACTTTCATAAGTAGTTCACTCAAGTCTGAAAACTCTGTACAGTATACAATGTTTCCTTTACTAATAGAGTGTAAGGTGCAAAGAAAAGTAATAATTATACACAAGCAAGAGGTTGGTGTCTCGTAAACCAATATGTGCTGGTAACACTGTGGAACTACTTAAATAAATATAAAATTTAAACTAATTAAAGCTATTAGTTATGTGGTGCAGAAAAATGTATCAAGAAATTGAACTATAAACAACTAAGCATGCTGCATGCTTAGAGATGGATATTGCAAATAATGTATTTTTTAAATATCTATCTACAGGCGGTCCCCGTAGAATGTTGTTTCGATATTATGTCGGAGGCAAATAAATATTTAATAAATTAATTTTTCGGCCTACCTGGCTGGTGCAGTAAACTCAAACCGCGCTTGCTAAACAGTTTGTGAGTGCGGCGCATTAATACACAGCTAGCAGCACAGCTGTATTCATATTTATCAAGTTAATGGCTTTATTTATTTATTTGTTTTATATCTGGTTATATTGAAGGATTATACAGAATCTAAATAAACAAACACATAGCTGTACTAGCCTTCTGGCTAGTACAGTGGTAACGCGCTAGCCTCGCATTCGCGAGGTCACAGATCGGTTCCCGGTCAGGACCGAGAGTTTAAGCTGTTTACTGGGAAGGTTACTGCTGTGATTGAACACCACAGTGGGGGATTGGGGCTTGCACCGGCTTATGCCCGCCAGAGCAGGGGCGATGCCTCTGATAGGAGGGCTAAAACTGCAAACTTAACTTTAACTTTAACTTTAAATACGATTTTATTCAAAATACAAACAAATACACATGATTTTAGTAGGTCATATGAGGAGAATAAAAAAGAAGTTTTGGATCGAAGTGAAGAGAGTAAGGATGGGTGGATCGAGGATGGAAGAAACAGTGAAAGATGTGAATGGACAGATGTTAAGAGGGAGCGATGCTATGAAAAGATGGGCAGAATATTTTGGGTGCTTGTTGAATGTTGAGGAAGATAGAGAGGCAGCTATAGTGGCAGTGGGGTGTTCAAGTGCCAGTAATGGGAGATGAAAATGAGAGAGAGATTACAAGAGAGGTGAAAAGGGCATTGTATGAAGCGAAAGCAGGTAAAGCACCTGGAATGGATGGTGTGAGAGCGGAGATGTTGAAAGAAGGGGGTGTGACTGCATTGGAATGGTTAGTGAGTGTTTAATATATGCTTTATGTTGTCAATGGTGCCAGTGGAATGGGTGATTGCTTGTATAGTGCCCCTATACAAAGGTAAGGGAGATGTGTATGAATGCAGTAATTTTAGGGGTATAAGTTTGTTGAGTGTGGTAGGAAAAGTGTATGGTAAGATACTGATTTATAGGATTAGGGATAAGACAGAAAATGTGATTGCGGAAGTGCAGACTGGTTTCAGGAGAGGTAGAGGTTGTATAGATCAGATTTTTATAGTTAGGCAGTTATGTGAGAAATATTTAGCAAAGGGTAAGGATGTGTATTTTGAATTTTTGGATTTTGAGAAAGCGTATGATAGAGTTGATAGAGAGGCAATGTGGAATGTTTTGAGGTTATATGGTATTGATGGTAAACTGTTGAATGCAGTGGAGAGTTTGTAAGAGGGCAGTAGAGCTTGTGTTAGGGTAGGGAATGAAGTGAGTGAGTGGTTTCCAGTGACTGTGGGACTGAGACAGGGATATGTGACGTCACCATGGCTATTCAATTTGTATACTGATGGAGTCGTAAGAGAGGTGAATGAGTGAGTGCGTGGTCGAGGTTTGAGAATGGTAGATGGGGATGATAACGAGTGGGAGCTAAATCAGTTGCTGTTAGCAGATGATACTGTGGTGGTGGCAGATTCAGAGGAGAAGTTGTGTCAGTTAGTGTCAGAATTTGGAATGGTGTGTGAAAGAAGGAGTTGAGAGTGAATGTGGGAAAGAGTAAGGTTATGAGGTGTACAAGAAATGAGGATGGTGCTGGACAGAATGTATGTTGAATGGAGAGACACTTGAGGAAGCTGATCAGTTTAAGTATTCAGGCTCGGTTATAGCTGCAAATGGTGGAGTGGAAGCAGATGTGTGTCACAGAGTGAATGAAGGATGTAAAGTGTTGGGTGCGTGGAAAGGAGTGATGAAGAGTAGAGGGTTGGCAATGAATGTTAAGAAAGTTCTGTATGAGAAAGTGGTTGTGCCAACTGTGATGTATGGATCAGAGTTATGGGGTATGAAAGTGAGAGACGGAAACTAAATGTGTTTGAGATGAAATGTCTGAGGAGTATGATTGGTGTATCTCGGTTGGATAGGGTTAGGAATGAAGTGGTGAGAGAAAGAATAGGTGTGAAGAGAGAATTTGCAGAGAGAGTAGATATGAATGTTCTGAGATGGTTTGGTCATGTGGAAAGGATGGATGATGAAAGACTGCTGAATAAAGTGATTAATGCGAGAGTTGATGGGAGAAATGCTAGAGGGAGGCCTAGGTTTGGGTGGATGGATGGAGTAAGGAGAGCCCTGAATGATAGGAGGATGGATGTGAGGGAAGCAAGTGAGTGTGCTAGGAATAGGAATGAGTGGCGAGCGATTGTGACGCAACCCTGATGGGTATCTGCTATTACCATGGGGCTGCATCTTACAGAGGTAGCCCTGTGGTAGAGGCAGTAGGGGAGTTGGCAGTTATGAAGCGACACAGGTTGTGGAAGAGCCAGAAGGATGGGCAGTCGCACTCCAGCAGTGCCATCTGAACGGTCGCTAGCTCCCTCGTCATTGCCCATAGAGCAAAGTAATTCCCTTATTGTTTTTTTTATGTCGGCTACCCCCCAATTGGGGGAGACAGCCAAGGTAAATAGAGACAAACGAATACACAGCTAGCAGGCCTGCTGTATTCGTATTTATCAAGTTAATGGCCTTATTTATTTATTTGTTTATATATTTGGTTATATTGAATTAAAAAAAAAAGAAATAACAAACACAGCAGTAAATATGATTTTATTTGAAATAGTTTGTTGAGCATCAAGTAAGAATACGACATCACGCAGCATTTGACAAAGAAGAGGTACAGCTCAGTTTACTCTCACCAGCCATATTGTGTCTTGTTTTCATCTGCTCTCTTGTTTGTTTTGCTCGTTACTGATATTACTATGTCTCCCAAGCAGAGTGGTGATAGTTATGATGGCAGTGCTACAAAGTAAAGAAAAGCCATCACCATGGAAATTAAAGTTGAGATAGTAAAATGCTCGGAAAAGGGAGTGAAAGTGACGACTATGTGGCCAGTAGGGGTTGGTTTATCATTTCAGAGTCATGCTAATTTGCATAACCTAAGGACGCAAGGTGAAGCTGCTAGCTAGTGGTGATGGGAAAGCAGCAAAAGAGTTTCCCAGTGTGTTAGTAAAAATAATTAGGGAGAGGGGATACCATCCCTTGCAATTCCCCTTCCAGAGAGCAAACAAATAAACAAACAAACATATATTTCCATTTTTTTACAATGGCTATTCATTTACAAAACTAAGAGTACACTTATAAGTAGACATGTAATTGAACAAATAAGTAAGAGAGGGTAATACATACACTTACACTGAACAGAAATATAGCAAACAAGTGAACAGATATTAATAATAATAATAATAATAATAATAATAGTAATGATAACAATAGTAGTAACACCAAAATTAATTATTATAATACAGTGACAATAATGATTTTAAGTAAAGCATTACCAATAAATTTCCGCATTAAGATACCTGAAATGGAGACATGAGAGTAAAGGTAAGATATATTGTACTGTACAGTTTTGTATTACTGTACTGTGGTCCTTTAATATTTTTATATTCAGTATACTGTACATGTAGGGTAGTTGTACTATATCTTACAATGAGAACTTGGATTATTTCTATAGATTAAGTACTGTTTGTTCTTTAGTCTCTCCAGACTCACCTGCCCCAGTCTCCTCAGACCTAGGTTCGAATTATAGATGCGGTCCGACTTAATTCAAAATCCACTTTAAGTCAGCTGTCAGGAACGGAACCCAGACGAAAAGTGGGGACCTCCATATAAACAAAACTCATAATCACCCTTCTAGAGGGAGTGACGTATTCAAAACAAATACTGTGCTGGACTACTTGTGGGAGGAATATACCCAGGAAGGATTCCCAGTCCCCTCGCTCTACCCCATTTATTCGACCTTTATGACAAGGTGAGAAACCTTAAGGAGGTATTCTTGTCCCCACCCTAAATGTGATGCCAAAAATGACCAAAGCAACAAGGGTAGCCACAAACGCAACAGAGAACTGAAGTAGCTGGGCTTCAGCATACCTATGTGGTCCTATCTCTTCTAGCAATGGTTTTGCAGTTACAAAGGATATTATTATTATTATTATTACCTGTATTATTATTATTATTATTATTATTATTATTATTATAATTAGTAGTAGTAGTAGTAGTATCGCAAGCCAAGAAGCAAGCCAAGCTGGAAAAAGCCATATACGTACTTTAAAGCAGAAGGCTCCAGCAGGGAAGCAAATTAGAGAGGAAATGGAAAAAGCAAAGAAAGAAAAATATAAAATAACAAAATGGAAAAACGAAATTCTAGTTCCCACTACTCTATCATGGAAGACAGAACATACTAATACTATGTAATGTAAAATGGACAAATAGGAATGCTAGCCCCACGACTCCTCTTATCACCTGTAGCAGACTCCTACGCACACAGGTAGTAAGAGAAAGGAATTCGTTTTCACCCAACTACCAAGGAACAAAAATTATTTAAAGAAAACTTACCTTATAAATCCCATCCTGATTGACTTGTCTGTGAACTCCATGTTCCCACTAGTCAGAGGGTCATCATAAGATTCGTAGTTGTACGACATTTTGAATTCTTAGCTTTCAAATAACCTGAAAAATACAATAACTTATATTCACAAAGAGATCACAGTACAGCTGTCCCTCATCTAATGCTGTTAATTGGTTCAACCACTTCCTGTGTAAGTAAAAATTGCTTAGTCAAAATCCTTATATAAATGTCTCTACACTTAGCATATAATCTATTCTCAACCTCATGTATACAGTACTGTACTTTGAATTTTGCATAAATTACTGTACTGTACTTAAACTATGCCTAATACAATTTAAATCTCAGTAAAAAGAGTACTGTTCTTATTTTAATGTATTCTTTGTGGAAATGTTTTTTTTTTTTTATTATTTTCCAAATGCGCATATTCAAAACCACACTATATAAAAACTGCTCAAGAGAAGAACAACTGTATCTCAACCAATTATAAAAATAGCAAGACAACATGTGGCATATACTATGGAATATACAATAATTCTAATTTTTGCTCGCTATGCGACTGCTTTATTCAAAATCGAACGAGGTAATGGGTGCTGTTTTTTGCTGTTTTGTGTGCCACTTTTATCTCCATTTGCATGGGAGTAGAGGTAGACAAGTTGCAGCTGGGGAATTATAGCAGGATGTTCTTCCTAACGCCCCATAGTGAGCTCGAACACGGGTTTGTCATTTCTCAATTCAATCGCTCTAACCTCTGTGCTACAATGAAAGAGTGGTATAATAAGAGAGGTTGATACTATACAAAAGCTACACCATTCAAGATGCTTCACAACAATTGTGTTTAATTTTCATGAATAATAATAACCATTTGCAGTGAATGGTCAGGTTATGATAGTAAGGGGTATATTGTATATAATTTAATAGCACACGTCTGTAAGCATTAAATTTACTTAATATGAAAAAATGCAAATGAAGTTCATTTGAAATAATGCTGATACAGTCTATATAAACTATTATATATTTTCGTTTTCATGAAATCCTAAAACTGGTTCTGGATTTTTCATATTCGATTCGATTAGGTTAAAAAGTTCAAGTCTAAAGAAAAATTACTTTCGCACCCACAGTTACGAAAAAAATATCCGATGATATATACCGGGGGTCGGCAGCCTACTACACGCATGCCACACTTGGCATGCCGAGCAATTTCCAATGGCACTCGGCCGCATCACGGGTCAGTTCTCAAAATTTAGCAAAGTGTTCGTTGGGTCACAACATGTCATTTCCTTGATTCTTTCTACTCAGTAGCAATTGAGGTAAGTATATATTGTTTATATTGTATATATTACTATATAAAATATATTGTATGACAGGTATAATGACCCTGACTTGAATAAAAATACGTATGTTGTTGGCACACTGAATGATTTAAAATTCTAAGTCGGCACATAGTTGGCAAAAGTCTGCCAACCCCTGATATACTATAATAAGCTAGATTAGTTTACCTCACGTTAAGAATGAATTAAATAATTGAAATCATTGTTTTGTTTTGTTTTCTTTTGGTTGTTTTAGATATTTTATTAACCTTTTACAGCATTTATTTCACTCGGTGGTGTGAAAGTAAAAAAATAATCGATTGTGAATTTAAAAATGTCAACTAAATGTACTTAAAGTGCCTCCACTTTATATGTTAATTGTGAATTACACATTACGTATGCTAATCAAATATGGTAATCTAGCACTATTACACCATTCATTAATTTTTTGGGTGGGAGAGGGAAGATGACTACTTGCTATTTTTTGGTAAATATTTACTTTCAAACCCCGGCTTGGGGAAAAAAAAAAAGCTCAAAATATCTATTAGGTTACGTCACGAAAGTAGTTGGAAAAAAAAATCTAAAAATATTAGGTGAAGCTATGTTAGAGTAACTTACTCCCAAGTTAAGAAACGAGTTGATAACTTATAATATTTTAGTGGTCTTCCGATATGAACAAAAGATATTTTATTGAGTTTGTCTCCACTTTATAACTAATGTTAATGTAAATTATCATACCACTCATCACACATGTGTGCACACTATGTTATGTGTCACAATTAGTTCTCATGAACTGGGAAGACACAGACAGGTTTGACTCTGAACATTATGACTGGTTGCACTTCCTATTTGTCCCACAGTAGGCTTGAACCCACATTGGGGCCTCCTGACTCTCGCGTTCAACCACTAAGTTACTGCACCTCTAATACCCCTTATGACATAAGCTAATCAAATGAGACATTACCTGCACTATTACTCCATTTCCAAATATTTTTCTGATGCAAAGAAAGGGTAAAAATAACTTTACACAAAAATCGAATATCATTTACCTATCGCTAAACCATTAACATAATGGTTTAGATAAGCTAATGTTAAGAGTGCAAAATATGGAGCCTACTATTGAGGCTAGATCTAATCAAGTGTAGACGTACATGAAATTGTATTTACATCAGATCAAAATCCCCGATATCTAAACCTTAGTTGCCCAAAGTTACCTAATACCTATTGGGTGCCATGGCTCTCGGCCCCCCCCCCCAGACCTACTACAAACTAAGGTTCTTCTTTCAGCCTCTCCCATTAGGAGTATCCACAACATATCAATCGTTTCCACATCGTGTTATTCCTTACATCCCCTTCCATCGAACGACACACCTTCATGTCCTCTTGCATCATATCTAAAAACCTCTTCTTTGGCCTAGCTCTCCCCCTCCTATGGGGTAGCTCCGTCCTCAGCATCCGTTTCCCAACATAACCCTCATCCATCCTCACAGATGCACAAGCCATTTTGGTCTCGCCTCTCTCACCATGTTTCAAAACCGTCTTACCTGCATTGTCCCTTTAATATAAGCATCCTCATCTATTATAGGTAATTTAGCAGTTTAGTATCGCGGCCGAATTTCGGCTACTTCCCTAATCATTCATAACCTAACTTTAAGGTTAAGAATGGTTGGGGAAATACCCGAAATTCGGCCGCGATACTAAACTGTTAAATTACCCAGTTATAATAAGGGAATAATAATTACCATGAGGAAACCTAATTGATACATAGCTCAGCAAGTGACAATGGATATCTTTACTGATAAGTCATAAAAAAAAACAATGAAAAAATAAATAACAACTAGGAAAATATATGACTAACGAAATAATTACAGATAAGATAAAAGGAAGTAACATCCGGTCGAAGCTAAGGTAGAATGATACAAGGGAAGCTCAAGACATCCCAAGATAATTACACAGGAGATATCCAGGTCTCATTTAAGCCTTAAGAGATGGCTTAAATAAACAGACTTATGCCATTTAGGTCATTTTTAATCCAAAATATTATTCATATACCTAAATATATGTCATCAGACCAAATACGATTCATAAACGGTTAGGAATTTTTTTTATCGAGACATCTGTTTTAAGCCTTGCAGAATGGCTTACTGGAACTGCTTTAGGCCATAATTAGGCCATTAAAGTCATTTTAATTAGTCACATGTCTAAATAATTCGTCATCAAGGAAAGGAGAAATTTACTCAGGCAGGTCACTTTCAGCCATGTCAAATGGTTCAAACGAATAGACGTAAGCCATATTCATTCAAAGACATCACTCTCATGTGACTCAACACGAATCGTCATCAATGAAAGAAGCATAATTGATATACAGTCAACAAACATTTTCCTACTTATTTTTCATATATTTAAAGATCATGAGTGTAATTTTAGAGCTAAAATAAACAAGTATAATGACATTAAAATTAATCTAAATCCGATAACGTAAATATACTTACCAAGAAAGGCGAAAAATGGTGCAATTAACCAGTCTTACTTGACGTAAATACGTCTTACAACCACTAAGCTCTCCTGACGAGTGACGTTTCAAGAATGTCCAATATTATTATAAACAAAGACGCCAGAATGTCGCTAAATCGACCGCTAGTTCTCGTAACCTATTTTTGTTTATTATTATTTTGTATATATATTTATATAAAAAAAGTATTCTTATAGATTTTGAAACAATATTCTTTTATCATATATTTAATTGTAGGTTACTGAAGAATGTCGTTCCAAGCCGTTCTTTCAATTGCTGCAATAATTCAAAGTCGCTAAAATGCCGTTAAATATACAGCTAGAATTCATGGCTATAATTTATTTATTTTTTAGAGGAACATCACGTGCATAAATCTCCTCTTTGGCCTGCCTTTTCCCCCTTCCGCCTAGCCGCTCTATCCTCTGCAGCCTTCTCCCAACATGTCCCTCATTCCTCCTTACACAGGCCCAAGGCATCTCAGTCTCGCCTTTCTCACCATGTCTCCAAATCCACGATCGTGCCTAGGGCACGATCGTGGATTTGGAGACATGGTGAGAAAGGCGAGACTGAGATGCCTTGGGCCTGTTCTGCAGCCTTCTCCCAACATGTCCCTCATTCCTCCTCACACAGGCCCAAGGCATCTCAGTCTCGCCTTTCTCACCATGTCTCCAAATCCACGATCGTGCCCTAGGCACGATCGTGGATTTGGAGACATGGTGAGAAAGGCGAGACTGAGATGCCTTGGGCCTGTGTGAGGAGGAATGAGGGACATGTTGGGAGAAGGCTGCAGAGGATAGAGCGGCTAGGCGGAAGGGGGAAAAGGCAGGCCAAAGAGGAGATTTATGCACGTGACGAGGGTGTATGTGGTGTGACAGAGGAGGACGCAGGGGATAGGGTGATGTGGAAATGATTAATCTGCTGTGGCGACCTCTTACGAGAGAAACTGAAAGATTTGATGATAATTAGTTTGAAATAGTTTAAAGCAGTCATGGTTGTGTTTCTGCAATTGTTATTATACAGAAACTGCCGCTTATTTCAGCATATGATGTATTTTACAATCCTAGTGGTCTCCTCCATTTTATTTTTGTACATTACTGTTGAAATTAAGCTTTCATTTATAACTTTTACTTCAAAATGCACCCTTGAATGCCTATTAGCAATGGGTCTTGAATATATTTGAAAAGAGTTTATTTCCACGTACATATGTAAGTGTTGTTTGTATGACAGTTTCGTTTTATCATAGCTCATGTGTATATCTGTATATCTACGGACACAGTATGTATACCTATTCGTTTATATCAAATTTACACGTATATTTGTATGTATCATGTGTAGTTTAATATTTGGGCTAGCTGTAGAAGAGAGAAAGCTGAGGCACCAAAGGTTTTAGCCATTAACCTATCACCGCCTCGGGATAAGGCTTAAGGGGGGTTTACACGGTCAAACGGTTCGTCGAACGCGCTTCGACAGACAAGTGTTTGAAGTGATGTTCGAACGTGTGAACGGGGTATTTGGTTGTCGAACACGTTCGACAAACGTGTTCTACAACCAAATACCCCGTTCACACGTTCGAATATCACTTCAAACACTTGTCTGTCGAACCGTTTGACTGTGTAAACCCCCCTTTATTCCCTCGCCTGTGCAAACAAAGAACCATTATATGTAAGTTTTTCCATACGTTTATCCCGCCTAACGATAGGGAACCTTAGCTCCTAGTACCAGGGACACCAACAGACGAAGGGAGTGTTGTGAAACTGTCTTAAAAAAAAAAAAAAAAAAAAAAATTGCTCTCGTGCTACGAGACATACAAGTTTGTGACGTGACATTAATACCTGCAATCAGTTGTACTTGAGATTTATAAAATACAATGGCCGCCGTAATCCCTGACGGTGCATATAAAGGTTAAATAAGTAATTTGAGAGTTGTCTTTGTGAGACACTACGAGACACTCACGTTGAAAACCGGGAAGTTACGAACTTGGGGCTCTTTCCCGTAAGCACAATTAGGTCATTACAATTAGGTAATTACACACACAAGCACACAGAAAAAAAGTAAGAAGCGAGAACAATGGCAGAGAACTTCAAGTAGATCTAAATAGTCTGTATGAGTGGTCGGAAAAGTGGCTTATGAAATTCAGTACTTCAAAATGTAAGGTAATGAGAATGGGTACAAGTGCAAGAAGGACCAAGCTTGACTACTCAATGGCAGGAGTAGAACTTCAAGACACAGAGAATGAGAGAGAGCTAGGAGCAAAACATACTGGCCGCTTTGTCTACAGATATGCATATAAATGACATAGTAAGGACAACAAATGTAAGGGTAGCCTTCAGACACACGGAAAAGAAAATGTTCAGATATACTCATGAAACCTTTGTGAGGCCAAAGCTTGAATATGCAACCCTCTTTTGGAATCCGCAATTGAATGAGCACGTAGTTAAGCTGGAAAAAGTTCAAAGACATGCCAGTGATGAGGAGGGGCCGAGGGAATTAAACTTACCATCACTCGAAACTAGAAGACTGAAGGGGGATATGGTGACGTTTATAAATTCCTTCCTAGTCATGACAGAGTGGATAGGGATCGATATATAGATATGGCTGGCACTAGAGCTAGAAGTCACAGTTTGAAGCTTCGTAAGAAAACTTCTTTGCGGGATGTAAGGAAGTACTACTGTCTTTACTGTAAGAGTAGTTGGTGATTGGAATTCGTAAAGCGAGGAGGTAGCTAATGCGAACTCAATCCATAGTATTAAGGAGAAGTATGATAAGTATCACTAAGTGGAAAAAGGAACCGACCAGGAGACGGGAAGCTATGAGCTTGGGGCTCATTTTCGGAATCACAATTATGTAATTACACACACACAAATATATATATATATATATATATATATATATATATATATATATATATATATATATATATATATATATATATATATATATATATATATATATATATATACATATATATATATATATATATATATATATATATATATATATATATATATATATATATATATATATATATACAGGGTGTCTACAAAGTCTGGGTACACAGGAGATTAACACATACTTTTTTTTTATTTAAATCTAAGGAAAAATAACATAAATAAATAAAATAATGAAATTTCCTATGTACCCAGACTATTTGGACACACTGTGTATATATATATATATATATATATATATATATATATATATATATATATATATATATATATATATATATATATATATATATATATATATATGATATATATATATTATATATATATATATATATATATATATATATATATATATATATATATATATATATAAAAGCCCTCTTACTTAACAGAAGCACCAAGAATTATCATTTACCCACTTGGAGTATGTGAATCAGGTATGGTGACCATACCTCGTGAAAGATATTGATGCCATAGAAAATATCCAAAGAAGAGCGACTATACAGGTACCAACTTTAATGAATGTGTGCTTCGAAGATCGTTTAGGAAAGCTGAAACTACCTACGTTAGCATATAGGAGAGCACGCGAGGGACATGATAGAAACATTCAAGATCCTATCAGGAGTGAATGATCCAGAAATGTGTCAAGATATATTTAGACTTGGAGAAGACAGGAGAACAAGAGGACATTTCAGAAAGATATATAAGGATAGGTCTAGATTAATAAAGAGAAAAAAATCGTTTTGCTATCGAGTAGTCAACAACTGGAACATGTTATCGCAAAAATGTAGTACAGTCAAAATGGGTAGTAAAATTTGAAAGAAATCTAGATAAAGCATGGGGGGGGAGAAAACAAGAATTATATTACAACTATAAAGCTAAAATACAGTACATCAAAACTGTCCAAATTGCCGCCACCAGCACCACTGACACGACCACAAATTCAGCTGATAATAGAGAGCTGGATATACAGGCCTAGAGGCCTTTTCCAGAGCATCGACTGTGAGTAAGCACTCAATACCAGGATTAAATGCTGATTTACTTATAAAATAATGAACGTACAAAAAAGTATTCTATGAACTGTTTTTATTGGATGATGCCACTGATTTTGCTTTTATTCTATTTATTTTGTCTCTATTTTCCTGCAATATGCTTTTATCACATGCAAGCTTCATTATTAATTGCATTTTTCTTTATCGTATAACAAAGGTATGGTCTTTTCCCATAAACAAGAAGAAGAATCAATCAATATTACCAAACTCTAAATATTTGGTAAAATATTAAACTTATTTCTTAAAATGTAATATAGGTCTCCAATAATGAAATACTCTAAACATTATCTTTACATTGCATAGAATTCTAAAAGATTAATCATAATGAACACCAAATAGATATATTTTTTTTATTTCCTAACTCGTAAATTTGGTAACATTGTATGGTTTGTTTACATTTTAAACCTTCAATACTCACGTAAATATTGTCAGATTACTAGTGTGTGTTAAATGTATTGAAAATCTCTTTTTGTTTTTTAAGTTAGTAAATCTTAATTTTATCATGTCAGTATTACGTAGGTGCAAATATATTACTTCATAGTATCATTGTATCACCAAATCAAAGCGATCCGATCATGAATTTGATCTTCCACAGATTATATTTTTTTCCTAGCTGTTGGTGTGAAATTAAGCATTCGCCAGACTAATTCACTCAGCCTTTATTAGATTATGGTGAATGTCAGTGAAAATAGTGGGGTATATTATTATTTTTTACTATCACACCCATCTCACTCCCGACTATTTTGTTTCAGCGCTTAGGTCTTGATATTGTAAGATTTTTTTTTGTGTTTTGAACTTGTCTGACCCTCGGAGTAGACGTAAATTGCTCATATATAGGTGTTGATAGTTTAAGCAAGTAAAAATTTCTGACGGTTTTGTTGATCAGATTTATTCTAAACGCATTAATACTATGGGAAAAACATAAAATTCTTTCAAGAGGGAGATGGGTGTAATAATAAAAATTGACCTACAGTGGTACTGTATTTATTCAATAAACACACCGCAGAGCTTTCAATAAGCAAATATGTAATTTTTGTCATATAATTAGGTTAAGTTTTGTTAGTATACCATAATATATAAAGGGCAAAATATACTGCTTTGCTTAGTAAGGTTAATGATTAATTTCACAACCTCAGTTAAGAAAAACTTATGAAAATTATTTATATTCTGTTAGAGTAGTTTCATTAGTTCACCCTGAGTTAGGAAACAAGTTGATAATGAATTTGTATTTTATTTTCTAAATTTAATTTTGCCCCTCAAGAGGTATGACACTAAGCACCTTCCTCAAATTATAGAATTAAGAGATGTTGTAGCCATGGTATCGTAGTGGTAGAGTGCGCAAGTAAGGATGTTATTAACCCGGGTTCAATCCCACTGCAGGGCATTAGTAAGGGCATCCCGCCTTATCCCCAACTCCTTTTGAAGTGGGACTAATAATGACACACAAAACGGTGCACTGGCATAGAGTTAAGAGCAGCACCATTTCTCCTGGGGGTGGGAATATTGTATTTCTTAATAAAGCAAACCACCAGACTTGCGTAAGGAACGTCATTACATATGCCTATCATATGGCTCAGATAGTTGAGGGTTAGGTTATTGTCCATACTATAATGTAGGGGTGGATTCCCTTTGTTGGATAATGAAATCTATTGAAGACTGACTGAACATATTGTAAGGAAAGACATATATGTTATTTGACCATTTATTTACAAACACACTTGGTTTGAGAAGTAAAAAAAATCTTCGTTCAAGCATGTCACGAGGTGTTAGGTGTCCACCCCCAATTGAATGGGTATTAGTGACACCTAAAAATGACAAACAACAACCTCTAGTACAAACATTTGTACTCATCTTTATGACAGGGTTGTGATTATGGAGGCCAATAACCTGAGAGTAGAGTGTAGCGATGAAGAAGTTGAAAAAGCTTTCACAATGACGTCTTTTGGTAAGTATGCATGATATTTCATCTGTCAAGAATTGCATTCTTGTTGTTCTAGACGTTTTCAGCTTTGAAAATTAGGAACATAAATTGTTAACTCTGTATCCTCATGCTTTTTGTAATATCACGTATTATTGTCCCCCAGGGTAATATGCAAGAAAGTAAATGTAGCCTTTTAAAAAGTGCAGTTAGTCATGACACGAAATAGCTCTCTGCCTTGTGTATTTTATTATAAATGTGGCCACACGGCTTGGCTTCTAGTGGGCTACTGAAAAATATGAAGAAAATCTGTATAAAAAATATATGAGTTATAGTTTTTATCCATGGCTGTAGTGGAATATGGTGTCTTTAATCTGATCAAATGTCTCTCAGTTGTGTTCTTAAATTATTCTAACTTCAGGAATAGAGCCAAGCCCAAATGATATAATCCATCTCTATGAGACTATTGCCAAGGAGGGTAGCCTTCCCATCTCGTGGAGATGGGAGTATGGGAGACGTCCACCAACACCCTCTCACAATGACTCAGAAAGTGAAAAGGAAGAATTGGAGGAAAAGTATGAACAGAATATTTGTTTGGTTACTTTCATAAAGATAATTTTATATTACTACTGCAGCTTTCATTTTTGTCTATAGTACTTTGATCTTTCATCTGGGGACTGCATTAGCATAGTGGTTAGCGCACTCGTCTCAGGAAGTTACGGACCCTTAATTGACCTTACCATGGGGTGTTAGGAAGGGTATCCAACCTTTATTCCCCAGCTCCAACTTGTCTGTGTCCATCTCCATAATAGGATGAATAGCAACATATAAAGCAAGCAACAACTTGGATCCTTCTCCTTCCGTAGCTTTTATGCTTGCTAAGCATCAGAAAATGGGGATGATTGTGTTTATTAGGCTTATTTCTCAAATACCTGATTATAAAGTTTTATACATGTTCCTTACATTTCAAGATTTTCTTCTATTATTACGTTTTATATCTCACTGTCAGTCCCCATTTAGGGGTGGACACATTAAAGCTGGGGAAGTAAGTCTGGATGTCCTTCCTAACGACCTGCCATGAGCTTGAACATGGGTCTATCACCTCCCGAGACAAGCACTCTACCACTACACTATGGTCCCCTTTTTTCTCCATACAATATAAATATTCAAAATGCCTTCATTTCTAACATTGCAGAGTGGACACGTCTGGCTTTGATTTTGATGATGAACTTTCAGCTCCTAGAATAACACCCAGAAGGAACCCTGGTACTGGAGGTTTAAAAGGTAGTGCAAAGAAAAAGACCACAAACTTTGAAAATATTCTTGCAAGTGTCAGAAGACAGAAGAAACTTGAGATGAGTGAGAAGAGCCGGAGTAGGAAGGAGAAGAAATGAAGTTTGATTTTTTCTTTTTAATATACACTGTTTTATGTGAGCTTCACTGATAGTATTGATACGTGCCAAAGTTGATGGGATCTTTGACAGTCGTATTCCAAAATCAGATATAATGCGAGTAACCTAGTTGATATTAAGCTTTAAGTTTGGTTACGGCACAGGTTGGGCCGTGATCAGCTGTGATCCTGCTTAGGGACTTTGGTCTTTTCTGGCAAGGAGTTTAGGGAAAGCCAGCAACATCCTCCGATATTCATTGTCATGAGCATAGAGGGCTAAGTTAGATCACCATTTGTGTTTATTTGTAAGCAGTTGAATATATATTAATTTATGAATTCAAGTTCTACTAGAGAGTTCCATCTTTCATAAATGCATGTAATAAAGCTCTGATGGCAGTTAGTGGAATTGTGTAAATTTTTTTTACTTTTTTTGAACTCTGAGTAGTCATTCAACTTATTGGCTTCACGTTTCCTCAACAATTTATAAACCATCATATGGCAAAAACTGCTTAGAAATGTGAAAGAAAAGATGTTGGCTTTCATGTACAGAGTTTGTAACTTATAATCTGAGTCAAAACACACACATTAGCTTCTGGTGAATGTGTGGTTTGACTCGGCCACCCCCCTTACAAGGGGATTGAAGCAACTGTATATGTAAGTGCTGAGAATATTATAGCTATGTAGTTACTGGTAAGTTTTACCTTAAAAATTCAAGGCCTATAGAGGGCAATTGTTAGTGTATTCACCTTGACAAAGAATCCGTTTCTAACTCTGATATTCCACTCATTTTATATCACAAACTTTTATATTTCTGGATTCAGAAAAAGGGTCACTATAACTTGTAAAAATTATAATTGCATTTAAAATATATTTACATTTTATTTTTATTACTTACAACTAATTGCATTGAAAGCATTCTTATCCATATGGGACAGAAGATCTACTTAAGAATACTGATGAATTGTATGGGCAGCAGTGGGGCTAGGCAACTTTGTCGAAGCTGAATTGACAGGACTGAAATTTACATACCTTAGGGCTTCAAGGCAGAAGATCCTTGCCCAATTATCCTGTGGATGAACAGGCAAGGTGATGTAAGGGAATTGTGACATTCCCTTTTCCCTAATGAGCTAAGAGGAGTGATTATTAAAGTTAATTAGCTTCTGACTAATGCGAGTGCTTTGACTAGGCCACCCCCCTTCCTGGGAGGCTTGCAGTTATTGTATATGTATGCATGTGTGTAGGAGCTGAAAGTCTTGATTATTTATATCCAAATATCGGGTGAGGATGTTATATCTCATCTACCAGGCTTTCAAAATTCACAAACCCACAGTGTTCTGGTAAAGACATTTTAATTTTCTATGTGGTATATTAAGCATCTGATAATGCCCCTTAGTCATCTCCAGTCATAAGCTATCTTCTATAAAACCGTTAAAATGTACATAATTACACATGCACATACAATTATCACTTAGCCCCCCATGCAAGGAGGGTGGCCGAGTCAAAGCAAACCATCATCAGAAGCCAACACACCCCAAACATTCCTCTTAGCTCCTTTGGGATAAAGAACTGCAACAAAAATTCCCCCCATCATCAAGTCTTTGGGATAAAGAACTGCAAACAAAATTCCCCCCCATCATCAAGTTCGCAACATAAAAGTTAAAGTTCTCTAATGGAAGGCATAGGCAATTGACAGTGATAGTACAAGAATCTAACGGTATACCAACCATATACCTGGGGCCCAAGCCTCCTAGCCTCCTCTCAATTCAAAGGAACTCCATGATCTTCAGGAATTGGCTGAATAATCCGGGAGATGAATAAATACTGCCTTTAAAGTAAGAGATGCACATACAAAGTTGAAAACGAGAGACGATGGTATTTTGTTGCACTTTACAGATTCAGTGTATTGCTATGAACACATCATACCATATGTTCAGTGCTATTCAAACATCCTACCAAAAGTTCAGAAACATTGAAAACATCCTACAATATTAAGACTGGATTTTCAGCATCCTATCAATGTCTTTTAAACATCCTACCATTTGTTTATAATACCTTTTGCATATTATTTAACTTTTTAAACTATTAGCTTCTAAACCTTTATATAATGTAATATTTCAGTGTAATAGGCATTTTCAAGACGTCTGAAAGCAACAACTCATCAGTAACAAAGTCATTCTCAACATCATGATCATCATTACCACACACTGTTATAGTTCTTATTACTAAATATTTATTCCTAATGTTTCAGCCTGTTCATTATGTAAACAAAATATCCCTAAATTTCATTACTGATCTAATTTTTCACAATAAAGAATTCAATAACCTCTGTATTACTTTAGTCGCAATTTTTCAATACTTCAAATATATTTTTACTGGTTCATCAATATATAACACTGTCTAGGGCATATGGGTGATTAATAAGCATCCAAAATTGCATTAACACTGAACTTTATACTCAAGTAGTTATTATTCACCTATACTTGGCCTCATATACCATTCTTTAAAAGATTAAATAATTGATACCAAATATTCACATGATACACCAAATTACAATAAAATATTTAAGAACAATCGCATACCCTATAGACCACTGTGTTTAAGGTAGTCAGTACCACTGTAAAGGTTTATTAGGAGAATTGAATAAACGAAACTCGATTTACAGTTCACCCTGGTTGTCCCCAATGTTGTAATCCACCCAATTCAGTCCAATCGGTGCTGAGAGCATGGCATCAGAGATGGCAAATGCATCACTAAGAGCCAAAGCCTCTGGTGCCAAAGCTCTACAGAGATTGCGGGACATGTTGCCAATCTGTGGAACAGAAAGATCAGTGATTATAAACTTTTTCCTTATACAAACTGGGATATTGTTTCTGATACACTCTTATATCCACTCATTCTCTCCATATAAGTTTGTTGGATACAGAGGGAGATGTACATTCATATTCAATGGCCGCAATCCCCCTTGTAAAGGGTTTGCCGACTCAAAGCACTCATTCACCAGAAGATAATATACCTCAATCACTCCTTATAGCTCCTCGAGAGGAATCTGTCATGGTATCTTGAGAGGAATCTGTCATGGAATCTTAGTGCTAATTGCATATATGTCCGTATTATCATACACAAAAAATACATTTCTACAAATGTGACATTTGAGACATTCATGTACCCGTGTTGAGTAAATATATATTTCATGGCATTAAAACAAAAATAAAAAGGAAACTGAAGTTTCTGGATTCCAAGCTACATTATATATAATTCAAATACAATATGTATTGCTAAATAAGAGTATCACAGATTCCTAATAAAGTATATTTTTCTGTTTTAACATAAGCGAACTTGGCGGAGGGGACAAAATATTCCTCATCAAGTTCCTTGTGTGTTGTAAGAGCCAACTTAAAGAGACAGGGGGAAAAGGGTAGACAATCACTTCCTCTCTGATTTTTTTATGCCATAGAACAGCTGTTAATGGGTGTGGGGATCTGCAGGGTATTATTATAATACCATCTTGCTACATCCCTTTCTTATTACAGTTGTTGCCACCCAGTTGGCTACAGCAATATTTGGCTTCATGTCGGAGAAAAATTATAATATAATTTACTGTTGCTACTCACACCAGCATGTTTTATTCTTCTTCTTTTGGCTTCTCCCATTAGGGGTTCCAATCTCAGGTTCAATCTAATTGTGGAGCGTTAAGAAGGGCATCCACCCTTCATTTCCCAGATCCAACTTTTCTGTGTCCATTACATAAGCATGGGGACTAATTGTGATAGCTACATAAAACGGTACTATACAATCTCTTACCAATATACTATACAAATGTAGTTGTATGGAATGTTTTCTGGTATTATAAATTTACTGTTCATGTCATGAGAGAATCCAGTGAAAATAAGTTGGTCATGTTTTTTAAGATCATCATATGAATGAACAGGGAGGAAGCAAAATA
This sequence comes from Halocaridina rubra, assembly GCA_037179515.1. Classification (NCBI taxonomy): domain Eukaryota; kingdom Metazoa; phylum Arthropoda; class Malacostraca; order Decapoda; family Atyidae; genus Halocaridina; species Halocaridina rubra. The sequence continues at coordinate 77,184 of JAXCGZ010020792.1, forward strand.
AAAACTAACCTGTGCTGCAGTTTCAGAACTGATCAGGCCATTAGAGATGAAGACAGGCATGTTGTTCTCCACAATATCGATGAGATACAAATGATGCATCAGCGTCAACACAGGCTTTAAGCTCGACTCGCATTTACTGATAACTTCCGAGAACTGCTCAGAGACGAGTCTTTCGCCAAAAGCTTTAGCCGATCCTTGTACCAGGTCGGATTCTTGCATCATCCATGTGTCGAACAACCCGGCTTTCCCTGCCGCCATTAGCTTCTTTCCTAGCATTTTGAAGAGAACATTTTCTCTACGATTCATTAAATCATGAAGGTATTCTATGCTTGAGGGATCAGCGGGCAATTGCTCATTAACTTTCAGAGGTTTGAAGGCTGCTAGTCTCTCTTTCGCCACCTTTTGCATCAAAACACTGTTATCGCCTTCTGCCGTCATGGCTGCATGGGCTAGGCCCAAAAAGGTACCAAATCTGTGAAAATGGTAAGCATAAACAAACAGGAGTTTAGCCCCCCAAAATTAACAATTACTAAAAAATATCCATAATTATCAAATGCCCACAGCAGCTTACCAAAGCCTCTTCCAGGTTCTTGTCTCCCCTGAGGGGCGAGGGTTGGTTGTGTTAGTCTGGCCTCCTGCTGCCAATAACACATACACTCGCTGAATTATCAGTGGGAAAGTCTGGAATTGGCAGTGGCCTTCCTTTGGGACTCAAAGCTGTTCAACTAGGCAGCTATGGGAACAACAACAACTAAACTTTTATACATATAATTTCATAGTTTCAATTATTCTAGTAGTATACCTAAGAATAAACACAGCTCAATAGTACTTTTCTTCAGCCTTATAACTTAACCAACTGAATGCACGACAATAAAAATAAGAGACATACTGCTGTTCAAACTGAGAATAAGGCATATATTTCCCATCTCAGTGTTTTTTGTATCATATATGATGACAAAGCACTGAGAATTTTGATCTACAAGACAGGTTGGGAATTTGTCTTAAATATAAAGGTAAAAGGGCTTTAAATATAAAGCAGAGGCAAGGGACGGTGATAGCATAGAGCCCGACTATATACCTACCATACAGCCAGGCCAAAAAACAATCTCCAATCACAGGCAATGGTTGAATGATCAGACAGACCTATAAGAAATAATCAACTCCCCAATTTATTGCCACTTTAAAAGGTAACGACATGAAAAAGTGATAACTAATGCAACCCCAGGCCAGGATCAATGTAATAAAGATATTTATTACAGAAAACAGAAGAGTTATGAAGAATAGTCGAGGTATTGGAAGATCTGCAACAAAGAGAGTAAAGCTATTCACCATTTGCCAAAAATGTGACAATCAAGGTCTCATACCTGTTGCAGGATAGGTATCCTTGTCCTCCGCATCTCTCTCGACTGACTGACACAACATTTTCTAAATTCCAGGAAGCCAGAGGTTTGATAACACAACACATAGTAACAACTTCAGGGTGTTCAGAGCCATCTGGTGCTTGGAAAGCCCAACGACGCTGAAAAAGAAAGATATCATTTCAATAATTAGTAGCACATTAATATTTCCGGTAATTCTTGAAGAGTGCACACTTGATACCCAAGCAGTAGTAAGGTAAGGCTAGGAGGGGATACTGGGTTTAGCTTTGCCCATATACATGTTACATATCCCTACCTCTCCCCCACACAGGCAATACATACATATACAATGGCTGCAATCCCCCCTGTATGGGGGTGGCACATTCATCATAAGCTAATACAATATACCTCAAATTACTCCTCTTAGCTCCTTAAGGATAAAGGGCTGCCACATTTCCCTCCACCACCCTATTTGGGTTACCAACAAGGTAAGTGGGCAAACATCTTCTGCCATGAAGCCCAACAAAGGCAGCTAAATTAATATCCAACCTGAAACTCACACTAACCTTACTTAATTAAAATCCATTTAATTACGGCCTTTTGGTAAAAGGCACCAAATTTTTTAAATTTATTAGGTTCTTATAGGCATGATCAAAGACCAAATTACTTGCATGTTTTCTTTTTCCTTTTCCCAAAGAATTATATGCTGAAGAACATGCAATTGTCATAATTGACAGAGAGAATCTATCTTAACTGGACCTCAATATTTACAGAAAATACAATGGAGTAGCTGTTGTTGTTATTGTTCCCTAATCTGTCTAGCCTAACAGGCCAGAGTCCCTAAGGAAAGCCAATATATACCTTGGTCTTTCCCACAGAGCTCTCAGAGGTTGTATATTGAGTTGTTGACATATGTGGCTGTAACTGGTGCAGTCATTGTAGACTATATCTGGAGGTGGGGGCAGAAAAACCATTATACTTGTGTTTCTTGTGCGTTATAATGGCAAAACGATAAGGACTGGGGAGAGGGAAGCCAGTAATCATTAACTCAATTTTTTCATGCTTCCTACATCCGGCAGAGGAGACAAGGCTGGGCAGAGTATATTGTAGCCATGCTACATCAGTTCTATTGCCACAATTGTGACCACTCGGCTGAATATAGTGGGATATGGCACCAGCATCTTCTTTGAGATTATTCCAACAGGGCCTGCCACAGCTGATCAATTGTCCCCATTTCACCATATCCCCCCAGAGTTATTCTCAATCGCAACACACACCTCATGTCCTCCCTCACCACATCACTCCTCTTTGGTCTGATTCTCTCCCTCCTACCTCGCAGCTCCATGCTAATTATGCTTCTCCCAGCATTACCCTCATCTCTCTTCCGCATATGCTCAAACCATCTAAGTCTCGCCTATCTCACCACATTCCCAAACTGTCCTACTTGCGCTGTCCTTTAATATAGTTTAATATACTCTAATATGGTATCTTATTTAATAAAAAAAACAAAAGATATTCTAATAAAATCTAATATGGAGTTTAATTACATAAAGTAATGAAATTTAATACAAACCTTAACAAAGTCCAAGCCAAAGTTGAGGGCATAAGTTCTAGCTAGCAGAGGCATGAGAGCTCGCTGCTGGAGCTGATACTGCAAAATCGACATGTCAGATTTGCCATTCGGACCTGAGAAATGAAAAGAATAGTTTCACTCCAACTTTTCATAACCTGTGAGGGTGGCAAGATAGATGCCGATGTGATATCAACAGGGTCATTAATATTACAATAGGAATGAGAGAAAATAAAATCAAATATATATTATCAATAGAGAACAGCAGTAGAAATACTCCAAATTCAGTTACTACTAACCAACAGTTAGCCTTGAAGCAGCATATCGAAGAGCAACTGAGAGGGATGCTTTCGCCCCACCCATAGACATGCTAGCTATGCAAATACGACCAGAGAGCAATTGATCGGCGACTGTCAGGAACCGTGAACGAGAGCTGGGTTGAAAAAAAATGTAAAATCAAATATGCTGTTGTAATTTGATGTTTAATTAGTTGCTATTTGGCCCCATTACAGGGATGGACACAGACAGATTGTAGCCATAAGATGATCAAGGCTGGATGCTTGTCCTAACACCTCATAGTGGGCCTGATCACTTCCAAAGTCAAGTGCTCTGACCAAAGAGCTAATGTGATCCCCATGGTCAGTCAATTATAATAAATAGATGTATATTCCTTCTTAAGAAATGTATACAAAAACACTGCAGTACTTAGAGATAAACACAAACATAACCTAAATTACTATATTTATACATATCTAACACACAATAAAAATATGAACCGGTACGAATTAAAAAAATTATAAACATTACAAGGTGATGAAATAACTGTAAATCTGGTTTTCCTCACCTTTTGATACCAGATACAAATTCTCCCTCGGCAGTGACATCACTAAATCTATTCAAGAGATTTTCTCTGGGTACACGAACATTATCAAAGATTAGTTTGGCATTGTCAACACCATTCAGTCCCATTTTATGTCCCATGTCCTCGACACGAACGCTGGGCATGACCTGCAATATTAATCAACAACCTAATAGTTCAGAATTACCAGAGAAGTGAGCATGCCATAAAGAAGTGAATATCAGCATCCCAATGCCTTACTGATATTCTGAATTACAAAAGAAGAAGAATAATGCCAGAGTTGAAAACCTGTTATCTTAGACTTACTTTTATATCATCGTCATAAACACAAACAATAGCTCCATCTTAACGATATACAGTGTTCCCCCAGTTGTTCGCGTTCTCACTGTATCGCTGTTTTTTTTTTTTTTTTTTTTTTTTTTTTACACACACACACACCAGGATGGGCCAAAAAATGATAAAATAAAACAGACTTTATCAGGTTGTAAAGAGAAACAGAGATGGAGAGTGTAATGACCTGTCAGATGTGAAGGGATTATAAAAGATGTGTAATGAATATCCAGCTCTCTGCTGGGTTTTACTATACCTCTGCATTACTTTCATGATGTCTATTCCAATAATTCTGCTTAGATCTTATTATTATTATTATTATTATTATTATTATTATTATTATTATTATTATCATCACTGGCAACAATAATTTTCCTTTGATGATGATTGTGGAGATTATTATCATCATCATCATTATTATTATTAGTAAGGGCTCATCATTGCTTGTACATCTGTTGGTTTATTTACTTTTAATAACTGTGTAAAGTGCCCCTCCCTAGTTGGCTGGGACAAAGAGAGTGTGGGGGGTTGGGTAGAATAGAATGTTAGAGAGAGAGAGAGAGAGAGGAGAGAGAGAGAGAGAGAGAGAGAGAGAGAGAGAGAGAGAGAGAGAGAGAGAGAGAGAGAGAGAGAGAGAGGAGAGAGAGAGAGAGAGAGAGAGAGAGAGAGAGAGAGAGAGAGAGAGAGAGGAGAGAGAGAGAGAGGAGAGAGAGAGAGAGAGAGAGAGAGAGAGAGAGAGAGAATCTTTAAGTAACTCTTGTTCATTCAACCAAAACTACGTTATTTATAGTAAAAATAATGGTTTAATTACGAATTCGTAGTAATAATGATGATGATGATAATAATAATAAATAATAATAATAATAATAATAATAATAATGATAATAATAATAATAATAATCTCCCCAATCATCATCGAAGGAAAATTATTGTTGCCAATAATAATAATAATAATATCTAAGGAGAATTTTTAGAATAGACATCATGAAAGTAATGCAGAGGTATATTAAAACCCAGCAGAGAGCTGGATATTCATTACACATCTTTTATAATCCCTTCACATCGGACAGGTCGTTACACTCTCCATCTCTGTTTCTCTTTACAGCCTGATAAAGGCCGTTTTATTTTATCATTTTTGGCCTGTCCTGGTGTCATAATCATCTTTATATATATATATATATATATATATATATATATATATATATATATATATATATATATATATATATATATATATATATATATATATATATATATATATATATATATATATATATATATATATATATATATATATATATAGATAGATAGATAGATAGATAGATAGATAGATAGATAGATAGATAGATAGATAGATAGATAGATAGATAGATAGATAGATAGATAGATAGATAGATAGAGATAGATAGATAGATAGATAGATAGATATATATATATATATATATATATATATATATATATATATATATATATATATATATATATATATATATATATATATATATATATATATATATATATATATATATATATATAAAAATTTAAAGGCTGATCCTACTTCGCGGTTTTCCTGGTTTGCACCAGGTCCCGGAACCGAAATACCGCGATACGGGGGGAACACTGTATACAAGATCACAGAAGAAGAAGAAAAAGAAGAAAAACTAGTTTAAAGCATCACAATCTTCAACTTACTTTCAGATCATCATCACGAATACGAACAAGAATTCCGTGTATGCCGTGATTCACTCCAGCTACTTGAAGTTGGGCAAACACAATTACGTGCTTTGCATGAACAGCTCCATTGGTGATCCAGTACTTTTGAGACAGAGTTGTTGGCGTATTCACGATGAATTCATCTGAAAAAAAAAGAAAAAAAAGTTGAGGAACAACAGAGGTAATTACTTTCAAAGTACAAAAAAAGGAGACTGCAGTGGCATAAATATGTAATGAGAAGAGATAATAACCCTATGGGTAAGAGAATGATAGGGATGGAAGCTGAGGATAGGAAGAAAGAGGAATCATTGCAAAAGGTAGATGGACTGTATAAATTAGGATTTAAAGGAGAAGAGAGAAACTACTTGGGAAAGGGAGAGATGATGACGGAAGTTGAGGATAGGAGGAAAAAAAAAGGCCAAAGCAAATGTATTGGACAGACTGCGTGAATGAGGCTTTTGGGGAGAAAGAGAGGGCTGAGAGCTGATTAGATGCAAAACCAAGAACTATGGTAGAGCTTAGTTAGAAACCCCTATCCCACACAGATGCTAGAATGGGCGTATTGAAAGAAGATATAGATTTGTACAGTATCATTAATGATTCATTATGTAAATACAAGAACTGATGACACTGGTGTGATATGAAATAAATGATGTACAATATATGAAGACATATAATTGTAACAATTGCTACAATTGTGGCCACTTTGCTAATTTTAGCAAATATTGTACTGGTATATGTATAATATGGGGCCACAGTACTCAGCGGTAGAGCACAATAGTAGGGAAGTGATACGATGAAGTCCCTCTGTCACAGCTTCTTATCTACCACGCTCGACAATAAGAGGGGTAAAAAAATACATACAGTAAATATATAAAAAATTACAAAGTGCAATGACATTTGTATTTAAACAAACTTTAATACCCAATCTTCTCACCTGTATCTTTATCATAAACAGCAGTGGTCTCCATCTCCACTGCATTGTTGCCATATCCCAACTCGGTCAGACCAAAACATCCAACATCATTCAAGTTGTCAATACCAGCAAGCAGCTTTTCGTGGTGTCTCTCCGTGCCCAATTTGAGTACAGTCCCACCAAATAAATTAAACTGAAAAATAAAAAATAATTTCATTTATTACAACATTTAACAGCAAGCTTAAAATCTACTAAACAATAACAACTAATTTGATTAAATCCATGCCAACAATGAAGCTACTTAAAGAATATTTAATACATTTACTTATGATGGATGCAATATCTCTTGTAAATGCAGTGGTCGAGCCAAAGCACACACACATTCACCAGAAGCCAATATACCTCATACACTCCTCTTAGCTCCTTGATGATAAAGAATTGCCAGAAATTCTCACCACTGCCCGTACTTGGGTCAACCACAGGGTAGATGGTCAAGGATTTTCAGTCAAGAGGCAGGTGATGATCACGTGAAATTACAGAGGATAGAGAGATAGTTTTAGAGTGTGTTAGGAGCAAACACAGTGCAAAAACAATAAAACACAGAGCAACATTAAGTTAAGAAGACAAAATGGATTAAATTTGAGAGCAGTTTTCAGTCTCAGAAGTTTGCCTATGAACAAACACTAACATCACAGTGACGTGGAAGATATATAGAACAACAAAAGAGGGGAGAACGAGCATTTAATCAATTATCAGTGAGGAAGTGAGTGACATATTTCCATGTGTATAAATATTAGTGTGAGAAGAGGTAATAGTATTACCCTTTCTGTACTGTAAACTGTATTTGGCTGAAGTTGAGGGTGAAGATGAAGATATAGAAAGTATACGAGGATATCTTCAATCACATATCTTTACGTTGCGAGATATAGCAGAGAGAGGAATATATGTGAATACAGAAGTTTAATTGAAGCTCGGAAGAGTGGGACAAAGGGAAAGTGATGGTGACATTAAATAAATAAAATTCTGTCACAGAGAGACCTAGATAAGGCATATTCAAGATAGAGAACAAGTTCAAAAAATATATTATTAAACATTACGTAACATTTGTGTCATATGGTGCTGGAGGAGATTATAATGATAACATTAGTGAGCAATTTCAAGGCTGGCAGAATGGACTCATATATAACACGAAAACATGAAGCCACATATTACAGATCTGAGTCTTGATCATTCTTTGATTAATGAAGACTGTATGAATGTCAATAAGCTTGAGAGATGTGAAAGAGGGCAATTTGAGAGGTGTAGAACTCCAGCCTCTTATTCCCTGGGAATTGGCACCACCACCACAACCAACACAATGACAACCATCACCTCAGTGTCACACGTTTCAGTTTAAAGAGAGGGGGAAAAGGAGACTGGCAATCCCTCTCTCCCTGAATTTTCTCAGCAAAAACAACTGTATGACACGAGGATACTCAGGGAGTTTTGAAGCTCTATTAAATATATTCTTCATTACAGATATGGCCAAATTACTCTTTGATGTTAGAAAGTTGTAGCCAGGATGTTATCTACAATGTATGAGTATCCTAACTAGCTTAATACATCAACCTCGAACAAACAAACCTGCACAGTCATTTTCGTCGTCATGGCAGGATCAATGATGGCTGCCAATTCATGAGCGGCAAAAATCCGCAACGGATTGTTACGGAAATCCAAAACGGATATGAATCCTGCATCGCATATGCGTTGGAGTCTGGCCAAAGCAACATCGCGCTCCTCGTGAAGAGGAATATTATATCGAGGCAACATCACGGGATCACTCATAAATTCTCTGAAATAAAACAAAGTAAATGCTGTTTGCCATTTTATGCCTCACAATTAACCCTCTTCCCAGCAACTTCTCAATGAAGAAGATTACACTTTAGCACAAAAATCTCGTACTGCCCCACTTGACATCAAAAAAGCTACTGCTTCATTTAGAGTTGCTCAACAGAATAAAACACTGAGTCATATAGTAACACGTCAACAGATACCAAATACTGATTTCCACTTCTTAATCTCCCAAGGGAAAGGCACCCTAATTTGAAATTATATATGCCAAAATGAGGGATGGTCACAGTTTCTACCCTGAAGTAATATACCCCTTAAAAGGTACTTTCACAGGTAAAGGGTTAATCACCACTTAAATGGGGGTGGACAGAGACAGGTTGGAGCTGTAAAATCAGGGCTGCATACCCATCTTAAAGTCCCATGGTGGGTTCTAACACGTGTTTATTACTGCCCAAGTTGAATGCTCTAACCACAGTACTACTATGGTCCTACCAATAATACAATGTAAATACTGCACTTACAAAAATGTGTCAAAATATTGACTCTAAAATAATGTAAATAACTTTTGCATTATCAAAGATACTTGAAAAGATTGTTGCAAATCAGTTAAGTGAGTTTCTTGAAAAAAATTAACTTATTGCAAAAAGTCAACACGGTTTCAGGCCAAAATTATCAACTGAAACTGCCTTATTGAAAATATCAGATGAAATATACAAAAATATAGATAATAAGAAAATATCATTGCTACTACTACTCGATCTTTCTAAAGCTTTTGATAGTGTACACCATACTATTTTATTAGAAAAATGCAAAAAAATTAACATTGACTCAAGCTGGTTCGAGAACTATTTAAAAAACCGCTACCAGTCAGTCAGAATAAAAGATGTAGTTTCAAGTCGCAAGAAGGTATTGTTTGGGGTCCCTCAGGGATCGATCCTAGGACCTATACTTTTTCTAATATATGTAAACGATCTAGTAAAATATTTACCTAACTGTTATGTCATTCAATATGCTGACGATACTCAAATCTTAATTGAAGGAGAAATTAATGATTTAGAAAATATTATTCGTAGAGCAGAAGAAATTTTGTATATGGCTAAACGTTACTTTCTAAAAAATGGTCTGTTACTTAATGAAACTAAAACCCAATCTATTCTTATCGGATCCAGACAATTATTATCAGAAGTTGATGACAATCTTCATATAAATTTTAACGGTAATATCATTAAGCCAATGAACTCGGTAAAGAACCTAGGTGTCTATTTTGACCGTTACATGAATTTTGAAATGCATATAGATGAAATTTATAAAAAAGTAATGGGTACTCTAATATATCTAAATAGGGTAAAAGACTCATTTGAAACATCAACTCGTATAATAATTGTCCAGTCCTTAGCTATGAGTTTAATTAATTACTGTCTCAAAGTTTGGGGATGTACAAATAAGACTCAATTACAAAGAATACAAAAGTTACAAAACTTTGCAGCACGAGTGGCTGTTGGCAATGTAAGAAAATACGAGCACATCTCTCCTGTTTTAAAAGATCTAGAATGGATAAAGATTAGAGATAAATATGTTTTTGATATATGTACCTTTGTTTTTAATATACTAAGAAACAATCTTCCTGATTGCTTGTATAATTTTTCTACAGTAAGCTCAGTTACCGGGTTAACTACCCGTCAAGGGGAAGATTTATTAGTACGAAGGTCTAAAACTGATATTGGCTCAAGAGATATAAACATTCGTGGACCTCATTTATATAATCAGCTTCCCAGAGAACTAAAAAATGCTGGTTCAGTGTATACTTTTAAATATAATCTTAAGAAGTTACTCTTAAAGGAAGATTTTACCTGTAATTTTTAATGGTACACTCATCTTTATGATTTGTTTGTTTTAGCATGTCTATATCGTACACCACAGATGTCTATCTGGAATATATATGTATCTTATTTGAATACCCAATGTACTTTGGAAATAAAGGTTTATTATTATTATTATTATTATTATTATTATAAAACCACAGATAAATTCATTACTTTTAAATGCCATAATTTTGAAACAAGTATCAGAATTTCCATCAACAGAATATAGTATAATACTGTATATACCTAAGTTATATTAAGGTCTAAGTATCACAATGTAATGAGTGCCAATTTATGCTTCACTATCAGTCCCCATTCAAATGGGGGCGGATAAAGATAGGATGGAGCTATAACACTCAGCAGAGGGCTAGAACATGGGATTGTCACTGCCCGAGACTAGTGCTCTAATCACTGCTCTACCACAAGCCCCAAAATTGTATTATCATGTAATAAATTTCATTATGGAAAAAATTATGAAAAGTCTGTACAAAAATTATAGTTAACACTCATATTAATGGGTAACTATTCAAATGCGATTAATGACTTATGATAAAAGAATAAATTATACCCCTGACGCAAAATCAAGGAAAAAATAAAGTTTTATGAGTAACTATTAGTCCCCATTTGAATGGGGGTGAACACAGAAATGTTGGAGCTATGTGGGGAATAAAAGCTGGTGCCCTTCAAAATGCCCTGCGAAATCTATAAGTAAAAGAGAGAACGAAACTTTTCAATATGAAGCTAAATCCCATTAAAGTCCCCTCTAGGTACGGGGTATATTATATCCAGTTTACATCACTCCTTCAGGAAGGATGGGATTGCCACCCCTTTGTTTTCAAATTAATGATGCATCATCTTATGTGTCACAATTAGCCCCCAATTAAAATAGGGATGGAAACAGACATGTTAGAGTCAGCAGCGGACTCAAGCATGGATTTGTAACTTTCAGAGCCGAGCATTCTAACCACTGCGCTATCGCAGTCCCTCCCTTTGCTAACAAAATACTCCCATAATAAAGATAAATATAGATATTAAATGAACTCTATAATTTGTATGATGATGATACCTTTTATCGAACTATATTTAATTTAGTTAAGGAACTAACAAAGGCCATTTTAAAGTAGTTCAGCCTACATGGCACCTGGCTCTCAATCAAAACGTTTCAAGTTTAACTCCCTAAAGTGGATAACTCATGTTCCTCTCTTTGCTGAAGGTAATTGACACTAACGAAAAAGTAGTGGTATCCACAAGTAGTAGCCTCTGTCAGTTCAGAGGACTATGAATATACCATTTCATATACCGAGTCTAAAAGGAAACATTGTTTTTACAAATTGGATATGACAAGATAAAAAATATACATCCTGCAATTTTCATGAAAAAAAAATGTATTTGGGAAACTCACCTAAACTTTGCAAATTCACCTAAGTTTCAAACTCACCCAAACTCTACATACTAAACCAAACCTTGCAAAATCACTTAAACTTTACAAAGTCATCCAAACCCTGCACGCTCACCTAAACTTTACAAACTAGCCTAAACTTTACAAACTCACCCAATCCTTGCATTCTAAGATAAACTTCACAAACTCACCTAAACTTTGCACTCACCTAAACTTGATAAATTCACCCATATTTTAAAAACTCACTAAACTTGGCAAACACACCTATATTTTGCAAACTCACCCAAACTTTACAAACTTTGTAAACTTACCTATACTTTACAAACTCACCCAAACTTTGCAAACTCACCCAAGCTTTATAAACTCACACAAACTTTGCAAACTCACCCGAACTGTACACTCACCTAAACTTTGCCCTCATTTCATGATTATCATGATCTAAGAGTGCTGTCATGGCCTCCACGTTGAAGGTATAGTTGGTATGGGCTGATCGGAGTTCTTGGGGAGAGTTCTTATTGCTCAAGGAACCAATCTCCTGATATTTTGGCACCACTGATGCAGTGGCTGCGGCGGCCGTGGACTGCCATCTGGGAGCGATGCTGACTGCTCTGTTTAAATATCAAAATAACCATTAAATATCAATGTATGCAAAGCCAGTCACTTTTTCAATAACCCTATAGGTAACAATACTATTGATATAACTTATTAAAATATTACTGTTTATGTGTCATTATCAATCCCAGTTATGGGGTGAAAAGACAGGTTGGAGCTGGGGGAATTAAGGTTGGATGCCCTTTCTTAAACCCCAAGGTGAGTTCAATCCCAGTTATGTCACCTCCTAAGTCGAGTGCTCCAGCCACTGCACTACCCCAGTTCTCCTCCGATATAACTGATTCATAAACTACTGTATTACCAAATATATGACAATATTGTACATATAAGAGGAACACAATTATGGTATTGTTAGTATTTTCTTCTTGGCTTCTGTTTTTAAATAAAGGCTACACTGTCTCTATGCTGTTGCTGTTATTTTTCATTTCATGTGTCACTTTTAATTCCGATATGAAAGGTGTGAACACAGATAGGTTGGAGATGGGGTATTAAATTTGAATGCCCTTCCAAACACCCTGTAGATGTGAACTAAACAACTTTAACTTCTTAAAATAGGCTGTTCTTACAAAAGATGATTACAGAAAAATAAACAGCTAATATCAACACAGATTATTCATTTTCATATACTGTACACAATATGGTTCAAAGTGATCATTCAATGGTCACAAGGAATATATGGCGAATGATTAAACTAGTAACTGTGAAATTATAAAAAATTGGCTTTCCAGGAAATAGTGCCATGTTGTTTGCCATTTTAAGTCACGATTAATTCCCATTCAAACAGAGGTGACCACAGACAAACTAGAGATGGGGAATCTAAGGCTGGATCCCCTTTCCTAACGCCCTGCGGTGGACAAGACTATGTGTTTGTCATTCCCAAAGTCAAATGCTCTAATCACTGCACTAATGCAGTCCTCTAGAAAACAACTATATATAATCATTTTAATGTGTCCAAAATTTTCATTCCTATTCTTCACAGCATAGGCTACATACATACATACATAGCATGTAGTAGGTTGTCCCATGGCACCAATCACCTGTTGCAATACTACAGCTGCAAGGTCTTATGGACTTAAATAAGACTGTCCAGGACAGTTTGAAGTTAAGTCTTCCTTCAGTTACGGTTCTCTTTCTATGCCTACATAACACCGAATATTCTTGGATATTCGTTACACGTCTTATTATTCCTTCACATCTGACAAGTCACAATACTCCCCATCTCAGTTTCACTTTATGTTTTCTTCGTGCCCAGGCCCAATGAGGATAGCGTAATTTATTTTATATTTTTGCCAGTCCTAGTATCACAATCATAAAACAAAAAATTAGTTATGTGTATGCCTAGGGAAACCAGTTGTGGCTGTCGGACCTAAATGGCAGAAGACCTTTTCCTACTTACCCTGTGGATGACCCAAGCATGGTGGTGTGGGGGGAACTGTAGCAGAATTTTATCCACAAGGAGCTAATAAGTGACTGAGGTAAATAAGCTGCTGGTTAATCTTCTTGCTTTGACTCGGCAACCCACTTACAAGGGGACTGTGACTATTGTTCAGGCTACTTATGCATGTACATGTACATAATAGTATGTAAGTATGTATGTAAATGCACAGATGCAGTATATCCATAGTGTACCCAAATCATGAACAGGAATATATATTTTACTTACCTAGGTGCAAGAACTCGCTTGCGAGCAACAACGGCAACTCTTGACGTCACTCGTAACATGTTTCGTTACAAATGAAGAGAGATCTGAAATAAAAAATTAAAGATTTCTTTCAGTTAAATACCTTCATGAAATACAGATTAAGTTTTACATTTTTTCATATATAACAGGGCACTAAACATAAGTTTGTAGAAGATGGGAGGGAGTCTAAAGATCAACAAATGGGAGGGAGTCCATAGACACAAATATAGAGAGACAACACGAAAAATACAACACTCACAGACAAAGTAATAAAAAATTGTGGTAATATAAAATTAAATTAAATCAGTCCCTAACGATATTTGAACATAAAACAGGTTAATTTGTAATAAAGCATTAAATAAATAATTAGTCTTTATAAAATTCATATATAAAACTGTTTACTAATTACATTTAGATCACGGAACACGCAACATTAAGCTATAACTACATCTTTCATAAATATTAGAACAACCAGCTTAAAAATGAGATATCAATCGCTGCATGATGTATATTATACAATTATATTTATTTACAATATTATCCTAGATCCACTCTCAGCTTATCTAGTTTCTCTCACAATCACTTCCAAATGATTTCCTATAAACATTCTTTAAAGCAAAACACTCACTGATAACTTATCTCTCTAGGAAGTTCAAGCTTTCAAAAGCATATCTCTTGATAATGAGAGATAAAAAGGGCACATTTATTTATATATATTTTTATATATATTTTTTCAACCAGGTGATAACTAGGTTCAAGTTTAGGAACGAAAACTGTGGTTACTGGGTCAAGTCATACCAAGGTGGCATAACAATGGGTTCGAATGGTGTGCGCGGGCACTTCCAAACCAAACTACCCAACCTAAATTCATCTAACCAGAGTGAAATTGCCATATGCAGCTCTATTTGAATTTTTTTTACAGAGGATATTTTCAACGCTCAAAACGAAAAAATTCCCAGCTGTAGGAGTAGTTTATGAGGTATGGAGTGCAGTAGCGCAGTGGTTAAAGCAAACGAGTCTGGAGGTGACAGACCCTAATTCAAGACCACAGTAAAGTTCTAGAAAGGGCATCCAGCCTTAATTCCCCAGCTCAATCTGTCTGTGGCCAACCCAATACGGGATTTCATAGTGACACATTATACAAAAAGAAAAAGTGCCTGTTCATTATTACATAGACACCAGACTATTACTGAACACTTCTTCAATATTTTTGAACTTTTCTGTTTTTATTTTAAATATGGTACAGTATATACTTTCAGACGCACCAATTATTTGCTAATAACCAAACCTAGCTTAACTATCAACGAAAGTCTTCAGGGAGGTGAGAAGAGAAAAGGTTTATTCATCTCACTTATTTGGACGAGCCCAAAACCTGAGGGGGCTTTGTCCCCCGGAGTCTGCACAGTTAAGATTTGTATTAAGGACCCCCTTCCAAAGCCTATCGAGAAATCAGCGTTGCCACCACTTCCTAAGAAGTACCACACTGCTGTGTAAACATCCAATTCACCTTATTAAGGATAAATTCTAAATTCATCAGAAAAGAATAGTTCAGTCCAAAAATAAAAAAAAGGGGTGCATAAAACGAATCAACCATCTGCACTCTCCAGCTTATTGGGATAAATCCTTAAATTAGGTTATTTTACACATAGATAAGGTCCACAGCTCTACAGGTTAGACAAGGTCAGATAATCTACCAGTTAGATAAGGTCTGCACCTACCTAAAATAATCTCCCTGAGGGAAAGGACCAAAGAATTGACCCAAGGGATAAGGATCAGGGATGATTAGCACAAAATGAAATTTACCTATTTTAAACTATAAAAAAAAATACTATTAGTTCATCTCACCATGAAATAAAGTTAAAAATAAAAATACACCGTCCAATCAAGGCAAAAAAAATCCGTGCAAATTTCTGGCACTCATTTGCAATATCGCCAAATGTAGAAAATACTACATATAAATAATATTATTACATTAATAAATACATCATTTAATTACTATAACATAACATTAAGCAATATATTACCCTATTACGAAATATGTTTGGTCCTTTTTCTTCGTAATTTGTGTACGCAATGAAACCAGCTGACATTCGAGGTCAAGAAAGTAGCCGTGGCACTCTGTGTCGTCGCTAAATGACCCTCTACTGTAGCTAAACACCTTCAAGCTATCGCTAAATGTCACTAAAATATCCCCATAGAACGCTAGAATTATTGGATAATTACCACTGAATATTCTCTAATTATCTCTCCACACAAACTGACCGTATTTAGGGTCGCTAATTCACCACTGAATACAGTGTATATTATCTCTCCACAAATAGTGTCCATATTTGCGATCGTGAAATGCCCCTCTCTATGCTATCGCTAAATGTCCTTAAATACACCCAAATGCCACTCGAATTGTTGGCGAATTGCCACTTGACAATATATTGTATATTAATTACGTCATAAATGTGCTCTAGACATTATATATATGTCTTAAGAAAGGCAATAGGTGTATTTTGCTAGTGATCTGCTAAACATCTTATATATCCATATACCATAGCCATATTCCCCCTTATTAGGAGGGTGGCTGAGTCAAAGACAATACTTTGACTTTTTGTGGGAATTAAATACAGAGACGGGGATTCCCAGCCCCCTCGCTCCGCCCTATTTAGTCGACTTTTACGACACGCAGGGGAATACTGAGAAAGTATTCTTACCCCCCTCCCTCAGGGGGAAAACATCTTATATATATATATATATATATATATATATATATATATATATATATATATATATATATATATATATATATATATATACAACTTGCACTGTCAAATAAAACCATAATTACCCAACCAAGAATCTGTTTGTAAATGAGTAATTTAGAAAACATCACACAGGATGTTTTGAAGATTGCACTTTTCACTTATCAATATACTCTTGATAACAAACTCCAAATAATCATTCACTTGAGATCGTTTAGATAAGAGGAATTCCTCTGTACCATTTACTCCAAGCATAATTAGAGACTTCCTAATGATCAGCATTCTTACACTCGGTAACAATTATACCCTAAATATAATCAGGGACCGTGATAATTATCTCATTGGTTAGAACACTCGACCATGGAGAAGACGAACCCTTGTTCGAACCCACTGCGGGGCATTAAGAAGGATATCCAGCCTTACTAACCCGGCTCCAACCCTATTATGTCCATTTCTATTCGAATGGGGACTATCTTCGTTCCAGTTTTACGTCAAGGACTCCCTTTTCAACCAAGGGCCAGGACGGTTGCCTTCTTGCAAAGGACTTGCTTTGGCAGGTGTAATTGTTACCCAGAGTGCATGCCCTTGCTAACCTCAGACCGTGACGGGGCACAGAAAATGGCATTAGAAACTAGTACCCCAGCTCCAGCCTGTTTGTTCACTCCTATTCGAATGGAGATTAACAGTGATACAGAAAATTACAAAACACTTTATATCTAAGAATTGGGACCTGGGGGTCAGTGAAACGGTCCACGTGAAATAAAATAAAATTAGACAGTTTCTGCGGCAAATTGGTAGCGTCCGCGACTCTGAGGCGCAGGTCGAGGGTTCGCGCCCCATCACGGACTGAGGTTAGTAAGGGCATACACTGAGGGTGACGATTACATCTGCCAAAACAAGTCCTTCGCAAGAAGGCAACCGTCCTAGCCCTTAATAGAAAAGGGAGTTCGTGACGTAAAACCGAAACCAGTTTCTGCAAATATAGGCCAAAAGAGTTGACGGGGAAATGACACATTAGAAATGTTTATTCCAAGATTGTAAAACAATCTTCTAATAATAGTTAGGCGTCTAATTTACAAGCAATTTTTATTTTACGGTCTTCACCATAAGTAAAGAAAATTAGAAAGATGAAATGAGAAACTATAATGTTGCTAATTATCTATATATGATATAATTACTCGATTTTATAGCATCCTATAAAGAAATACTAAAACAATTGTCCTTGAAATTATTCACTATATTTCAACTCCCAGCAGAAGAGCTGTGCCCGCCGACAATGAACTTCCTCCAATTACATTGTCACTTTCTCACACGACGTCTAGTAGACCGTGAACGATTCTCAGCAAAAAGGTTCATCAAGTTTCAATTTTTTTCGAGTTTCTTGATCAACAGTTATTCACCAGTCAACTGGAATTAGTGCCACAATGCCGATTCCCAATTTGCTGATTCTTATTTAGCTAATTCCACTTTGCCGATTCGTAGTCAAATCAATGTAACTATAAAGTTTTATCGAATTAAAACTAGATATAAAATGTATTTAAGGTGAATATATTTCATTTTAAATGCAGTAACCTAAGCTAACCTAAGCAATATTGGAACTGACTAACTGCAATACTATCGTCAATTATTAGGCCTATTTCGGCTTTTAATTTTGGTTCATGACTCTGTTTTATATATTCAGTACAGCCCACAACAGAGGGTTCCCTCATCCATCGCCCGAGGGAACGCGTTTGCTAGAGGTCTTCACCCTTTCCAGGCCTCATAATACCATTAATATAAATCTGTATGGGAACAGTGAAGATATACCTCATGTGAACAATCGTGGCATTTCAATATCTTCTTAGGAAGAGGGCCACAGTAGCTTAGTAATAGAAGATGCATATTAGGAGGTGACAAGCCTGATATTTGCGAGTTTGATCCCTCAGGAGGGCATTAGGAAGGACATCCACCCTTAATCTCCTTTATTGCTCCAACATATCTGTGTTCAACCCCATTCGAATGGGGACACATAAAACCACTAAAATAAAAGGAGACACTATCTTCTTATTAAAGAAATAAGTGTTTTGCAAATAATAGATTACTGTACAGTATATCCTTTTGTATGTGGAGATTTGACTTGGCTCTCCAAGGCAGCAGGGTGGCCAAAACCAAGGGATACTTTGGCACCTGTACACAAACTAAATTAAGTACAGTGAATGTTATTGAAATACAAACGGCAAACATATCAAAAACTTCTCCAAGTGTAAGCAGCTGCAGCTGTCGGGCCTCACAACAGAAAGATTCTCACCCACTTATCTTGTGGATGACCCAAGTAAGGTATTTGGGGGGAGGCAATGCGGCATTTCTATACCACCAGGGGGCTGAGGAGTGAACGAGGTATATTAGCTTCTGGTGAATGTGTATGCTTTGACTTGATCACCCCTCTTACAAGGGAGATTGCGGCCATTGTACATGTATGTAAGCTTAAGCAAACTACAGGATTCAAACTTTCATAAGATAGCATTTATCAATCATCCAATTACAAAAGAATTAGAAGATTCAAGATATAGGAGGCTATTTTCTTAATAAAGATAACCTACCAAAACTGGATGGGAAAATAAGGAGTATTATATGAATAAACTTTTGAGTCTTAAAGCATTCTGCAAAGGCAGCTGCGGCAGCTCAGTGGCAGAGTGTGATAGCCAGTAGGCAACTAATGCAGGTTCAATCTCACACAAGGAGTTAGTTTGTGCATTCAGCCTTAATCCTCCAGCTCCAACATGTCTATGTCCACCCTCAATCGAATGGGGAATAACTGTGACAGATAAAAACGGCACAATAACTGTAAAGTAATACTGGAGTAATGGACAAGTTTTTTCTCGTTCAATAAAAAATATGATGTCCTACACGAAACTTACATGCTAAGAAATGGCCATGGTGGCGAACTGCAGACCAGACTGCTGTAGCAGAGGGCTTCCAGAGAATAAATGTTGAAGCCCACCTTATTCTTTGCCAAAAATTCGAACATTTCATTTATTCTTTTCAGGGATGTGAAAGGAACAGTAGTTTTAAACCCACTAGCTCAGCAAAGATGATAGTACACCAGTGGGGATAGCAGCCAATGGCATATTAAAATGGGCAAGGGGTTAAGGTATGGCACACAGCATGAACATGTCTGCAAAAGGCCCTTGCAAATGGTACAACAAATAAACGGAGAATCCAAAATATTTCAAGGAATATGTTCTCTCTTAATTCATCCAAAGGTATTTCAGAATACTGTGAGAATTTTATCTACATGTATCATACTATCTTTTTACGTGTCATAATTAATCCCTATTGTGAGGGTGAATGCAGATTGCAGTTGAGAATTAAGGCCTTAATGCCCCGTGGTGGATATGATCACAGGTCTGTCACTTCATGAGTCAAACAATCTAACCACTACACTAATGTGGTCTCCTGAATCATACTAAAATATTACTCATAAAATCTTTATTACATTCAATTATAAACTACACAACAATTAAATCACAAGGTTAAATCTTAATCAAATGTCTGTCCCCATTTATATTTTCCTCGCATAACCTTGGGCAAAGGTACAACAGAGGGACACGGAACTTGACCAACAATTTCACATATGCACTGACGATCACAACCCCATCCAAAATTAGCTGGATTATCTAAACTTTTTTTCTCTAAGGCTTCCTGTTCCAGAGTAGCGTCTGTCTTGCAGATGATCTTTTTAATATGGTCACATATGTCCGTCTTTGACTTGGAGTCAACATCTACGAGAATTTCCTCACCGTTTTCGCAGAACATGCGGATAAATGGTGATGGGGTCATATTCTTAAATGTTGCCACCTGAAAGAAAAATGGACAAGAAATAATCACACATATAAAATAGCAATAATCCCTCATATAAGGGGAGTAGCTGAGTCAAAGTATACACATTGACCAGATGAGAAATACAGTATACCTCAATCACTCCTCTCAGCTCCTTGACAATAAAGGTTATTTACATTTACACTCTGATGAGGGAGCTATTCTTACTGGACTAAGCAACAGGGTAGGAACAACATCTTCCACACAGGATAGGATATTCTTTTCGAACCTTTAGCAAAGAAACTCTGTTGTAGCTAATACATAATCTGGGTGAACATAAAGTTTTAAACATTAAAATCCAAAAAACAAAGTTAATTAAATACTATGATCCTACAATACTGTATTTATCATATCAGGTAAATTTTCTTTCTAAATATAACAGTGACCTAAATTAAATTAATAAACTTGAAGCAAAACACTGAAAATTATTTTTAAAATGCAGGAATAAGGAAGGAAGAGAGGAACTTTCACCTTCTTGATCCATTTACTAACTTACTCTGTGGATGACCCAAGCAGGAAGGTGGGAGGATAGTGTGGCAACCTTGTATCTGCAAGGAACTAAGAGAAGTGATCGAGGTATATTAGCTTCAGGAGAATCTGTGTGAAATGACTCGGCCACCTCTTTACAAGGGGATCGTGGTTATTGCATATGTATGCATGATCCTCTTATCTATCCCTTACAACATGCAGAGTACTGGTCGAAAAACTGATTACATCCATAACCCTAAAGAAAATATGAAAAATTCTATCCACCACTATACTATTTACCCTTCACTTGGCTTAACCACTTAAAATATAATTCTGGCATATAATAAACATGCCATCCATACCTGAAAAACCTTCAAATTATTATTTAAAAGAAAGCGTATCTAGCCTTGCTTCCCCATGACCAACCTGTCTGTGCCCACTCTTATTTGGATGGGGTTTAATAGTGACACATAAAACGGCAAACATCAACAACCTAACATACATAATATATTAGGCAAAATTAAGAAAGGTAGAAATAGAAGCTCAATATACATTAATGCTAAAGAACACATAAAGGAGATGTGGAGCAAAAATAAAAGGAAAAGAAATTTCTCAGAAGAGTTCTAATGACAAGATTAAACAGTGAAAAGGGTGACAATGTACAAGAAAAGTTTGAAATGGCCAAAAAGTCATTAGAAGTATCTCTATAATGGAGTAGCTACAAGGGAAGTAAATGACCACCAGATCTTTTGGCCGTTTGGAGAAAATGATCAAATGAAGAATTTGTCTAACAAAGATCACAATCAATTAAACATGCTGTAAAGCATATACCTTCTAAAAGAGAAAAGAAAGTGTAAAATAGTATATAGCAGAGATAAAGAAAGGTAGATTATAGAGATGAAGTTATGTATGAGTATAATAATCAGAGATTTTTACATGAAAAGTATTTTGAAGTTGTTATTCCCTGATGGTAAATATTCAACAAAAAGGCAAGCCAGCAGTAATTCTCATATATATATATATATATATATATATATATATATATATATATATATATATATATATATATATATATATATATATATATATATATATATATATATATATATATATATATATATATATATATAAGTTGTTTGTCGACCTATGTGTTATGATTAATTCCCATTTATATAGGGTGGATGCAGACAGGATGGAGCCAATATACAGAATTCATTACGTAACATACTTGAACACCTGGGTTTTTATACTGGATTTGGGGAATGTTCCAGTACACAAAATCTCTTGCTCCTTGATGATGATTACCACTGACATTGTAGTTCACAGTAAATACCTGAAACATTGAGATCATTAGCAAATATGTTATTAGTATGTATATCTACAATTCCGAGGAAAAATATTCCACCTCCATGCCTTGCATGTTATAATAAGCAACTAAGAGATATATTCCAGTTGACTGAGGTCCAGAAATTCAACCAAAGTCTCTGGATGATATAACATACATACTAGGTATACAATGGCAGTAATCCACCTTGCAGGGAGGGTGGCTGAGTCAAAGCACACTCATTCACCAAAAGCTATTGTACCTCAATCACTGCCACAATTCCCCAAAGCATCCTGCTTGGGTCATTCACATGGTAAGTGGGCTTGGCCTTCTGCCATGAAACCTGACAGCCGCAGTTGGTTTACCCCTACCATTTCATCTCATATTTTAGGAGTAACTGTATTTAACTTTGGCAATAAAACCTGGTCATTCTAATGACTTTCTATGAAAAATGATTGCCTTTAACGGTCATTTCTGTTGGAAATGAGCAAGTTCTAATATATATTACAATATATCTAACAGGAAAGATTATCAAAATCAATCACTTTATCCATTAAATCATTAGGAAAACCACATTTCTGGGTCTAACTTAATTATGGGAGTAAATATTACAATTAATTTTCACAATTGTGGGGTTCCACCAACAGACTCCCCTAAGCTAACTTCATATTAGAAGGTAATTATATTCCTCAATTTAAAAAAATACCAAAACAGTGTATAATGCAACATTACCTATTCTTTCAATGGAAACGTTGATAAATGTTTACTTTCACACCCCCAACTATTGAAATGAGAATGAAAATCACTGAAGAACTATCTAAAACCAATAAAATATAATAATTTCAATTATCAACTCGTTTCACTTCTGGGGATAAACTAAGCTAACTTACCAAACCTAATATAATGAATCTCATAGTAACTTTAAAGGATTGTCACCTAAGTGGAGTAGTGAAAGTAAAAATTTACCCTCTCATATCCTGAGGGTGTGAAAGTAAAAATTTATAACTCGACTCTTAACACGGCACGAAGTAATCTAAACAAAACTAGTGTAATAAATTTCTATATTTTTCTTACAGGTGTGAAAGTAAACATGTACAATAGATTCATACAATGACAACCTTTAGGATTCACCGTGTGGGGTTAAGCTCGAGATCTATGGGTGGTTTTACGAGCTTTAGTTATGGCACTATACTCCACAGAAAACTCATATGTTTCCTACACCTACAACTCACCTTAACTCGTTCTTTCAGAACCAAATTTGACGATTCCAGGTATTTTTGTGTCCTCCTTAATGGGAATCGTCCTTTCATAAAAGGCATTTTCTGTTATTATGTGATGAATATGCAAAAATTACAATTATGAAATATGCGCCGATGGCCTCTGCTCGTGTCGTCTGTTTTGTAAACAAAGGTCAGCTGTTCCAAAACAAATGACAAAAGAGTTGCGCATTCTATGAATTATTTATTTGTATTTTGTGTTTTATTTACTTATTTATGTACTGATTCATATGTTATTTTGATATATTGTCTATTGGTTTATATATTTAATGTTTGATATATTTAAGTATTTCTTAAGTAACTTATGTATATACTTATAAAAATATATATATATTTTTTACCCTGAAAGGAACTTGAACCTAGGACTGATAATTACTAAGTCAAGGCGCTACCAACTACACACCACAGAAGGTATAAAAGGATTCCAACTTTATAGCTTATATCTACTATACTTAGGGATGAACGCATTCTATCTGAATGCCACTAGGTTCATATTACAGGTTCCCCAACCTCACTCGTGGCTTCATTTTAGCATTTAATTCATCTCCCAATCTCATTCGGGTCATACAATAACCAAGTAAGCACATTACATATGTGAAAACACGAATCATTTTTTACCCCGACCTGGACTCGAACCTAGGACTTATAATTACTAAGTCAATGAACATAGTGGCATTCAGATAGAATGCGTTCATCCCTAAGTATAGCAGATATAAGCTATAAGGTTGGATTCCTTTTATACCTTCTGTGGTGTGTAGTTGGTAGCGCCTTGGCTTAGTATTTATAAGTCCTAGGTTCGAGTCCCGGTCGGGGTAAAAAATTATTCGTGTTTTCACATATGTAATGTGTTTGCTTGGTTATTGTATAACCCGAATGAGATTGGGAATTGAATTAAATGCTAAAATGAAGCCACGAGTGAGGTTGGGGAATCTGTAATATGAACATAGTGGCATTCAGATAGAATGCGTTCATCCCTAAGTATAGCAGATATAAGCTATAAGGTTGGATTCCTTGTATACCTTCTGTGGTGTGTAGTTGGTAGCGCCTTGACTTAGTAATTATAAGTCCTAAGTTCGAGTCCCGGTCGGGGTAAAAAATGATTCGTGTTTTCACATATGTAATGTGCTTGCTTGGTTATATATATATATATATATATATATATATATATATATATATATATATATATATATATATATATATATATATATATATATATATATATATTAGCTAACTGTGCTTACGGGAAAGAGTCCCATGGTCGTAACTCCCCGTCTCCTGCTCGGTTCCATTTTTGTACTTAGTGATACTTATCATACTTGTCCTGAAAACTATGGATTGAGTTAGCATTAACTACCTCCAATCATCTGCTACTCTTACACTAAAAAAGTACTTCCTGTGACATCTAGTCCTAATTCTTGCCATATAAAAATATTGCTCCCTACCCACTCTGTCATAGCAATAAAGGAATTTAATAACTGTCACCATATCCCTCCTCATTCTTCTAGCTTTGACTGATGGTATATCTAATTCCCATAGCTTCTCCTCATAACTTAGATTGCATATTTCAGGTACCAGTTTTATGGCATGTCTTTGAACTTTTTCCAGCTTAACTATGTGCTTTTTCAAGTGTGGATTCCAAAAGGGGGTTGCATATTCAGGCTTTGGCCTCACATAGGTTACATGAATATTTCTGATCATATCCTCTCCATGTGCCTGAAGGCTACCCTTACATTTGCTAAGAAAGCATATGCTGCCCTTACTATGCCATTTATATGGATTTCTGGAGACAAATCGGCCAGTATGTTTACTCCTAGATCTCTCTCTTTCTCTGTCTCTTGAAATTCTGGTCCTGCTATTGAGTATTCAATCTTGGGACCTTCTCGCACTTGTACCCATTATCATTACCTTACATTTAGAAGTACTGAATTTCTTTAGTCACTCACGCAGTCTATTTAGTTCTTCCT
The DNA here is from genome assembly GCA_037179515.1 of Halocaridina rubra. NCBI lineage: Eukaryota > Metazoa > Arthropoda > Malacostraca > Decapoda > Atyidae > Halocaridina > Halocaridina rubra. Next base: position 102,955 of record JAXCGZ010020792.1, read on the forward strand.
GAAGTTCTTTACCATTGTTCTCGTCACTTATTTTCTTCACAATCTTTGAATCATCTGCAAACATATTCATGAATGAATTTACAGTCTCTGGTAGGTCATTTAAATATTAAAGGAAGAAAATGGCCCTAGAGCTGAACCCTGTGGAACCCAACTACTAACCCTTCTCCATTTAGACACTGAGTGTCTTACTCTGACCTTCTGTTCCCTTCCTTCTAAGTATGTTTTTATCCATTCCAAAACATTTCCACCTATTCTCGCCATTGCTTGCAGCTTCTTAATAAATCTCCTGTGTGGGATCATATCAAATGCCTTCTGGAGTGTCTAGAAATATGCAATCTGCCCAGCCTTCTCTTTCCTGTAAGATTCGGCTCGTCTCACCATAAAATTCTAATGAGAGTGTTACTGTTGATCTATTTGCTCTGAAGCCATGTTGTCTCACTGACAAAAAAGTTGAAGGATTCCAAGTGAAGAGAGATATGTTTCCTTATTGTTTCTCCATAACTTTACAAACTATGCTGGTCAAGGAAATAGGTCTGTAGTTTAGAGCTGTTTCCCGCCTTCCCTTTTTGAAGATAGGTACCATGTTAGCTTGTTTCCAGCATCTTGGAATCTCCCCAGCTTCCAGTGACTATTCAAATATGACACATAGTGCTGCTAATATTGATTTAGAGCATTTCTTAAGTACAAAAGGGGATATATCATCAGGACCTGTATCTTTATGGGCATCTAACTCCATCAGCGCTTTGCATACCTCTGTGGCTGAAAAGATGATGTTCTCTAATGCCGGCCCATGAGCTTCTATCTCTGCAATCTGAGGGGATGGGGTACTTTCTGCAGTAAACACTGACTGAAACTTCTTGTTCAATTCTTTGCAGATCTCTTCATCCAAGCCAGTGATTATTTTACCCGCTCTCTTTAACTTTAAAGTCTTGTCTTTAACAATCAGTTTTCCTCTGATAAAGCTGTGGAAAAGTTTGGGATATTCTTTAGCATTTCTGGTGATATCCCTTTCATAATCTTTCTCGGCCTTTCTTCTTTTACTTAGGTAATTATTTCTGGCTCTTTTATGACTCTGCCAGGCATTTATGCTTTTTCTCCTCCTATACCTTTTCCAGCATTTGTCTCTCCACTCCTTCACTCTCTTACACTCATTATATATATATATATATATATATATATATATATATATATATATATATATATATATATATATATATATATGTGTGTGTGTGTGTGTGTGTGTGTGTGTGTGTGTGTGTGTGTGTGTGTGTGTGTGTGTGTGACCACCCAATTGTGACCACCCAATTGTGCTCACGGGAAAGAGCCCAAAGCTCGTATCTTCCCGTCTCCTGATCGGTTCCATTTTATACTTAGTGATACTTATCATACCTGTCCTTAAAACTATGGATTGAGATAGCATTAACTACCTCATCGCTTAGCGAATTCCAATTATCAACTACTCTTACACTGAAAAAGTATTTCCTTACATCCTGCAAAGAAGTTTTCTTGCGAAGCTTCAAACTATGACCTCTAGTTCTATAGCCAGCCATATCAAAATATCGATCCCTATCCACTCTATCATAACCAGTAATGAATTTAAAGACTGTTACCATATCCCCCCTCACTCTTCTAGCTTCGAGTGATGGTAAGTCAAATTCCCTCAGCCTCTCATCATAACTGAGATTGCGTATTTCTGGCACCAGTTTCGTGGCATGTCTTTGAACTTTTTCAAGCTTAGCTATGTACTTTTTCAAGTGTGGATTCCATAAGGGGGCTGCATATTCGAGTTTTGGCCTCACATAGGTTACATAAATATTTCTGAACATTTCCTTGTCCATGTGCCTGAAGGCTACCCTTACATTTGATAAGAATGCATATGCTGCCCTTAATATGCCATTTATATGTACTTCTGGAGACAAATCTGCCAGTATGTTTACTCCTAGATCTCTCTCATTTTCCGTCTCTTGAAGTTGTACTCCAGCTACCGAGTAGTCAAGCTTGGGCCTTCTTGCACTTGTACCCATTCTCTTTACCTTTCATTTTGAAGTATTGAATTTCATTAGCCACTTTTCTGACCACTCATTCAGATTATTTAGATCCTCCTGAAGTTCTCTACCATTGTTCTCGTTTTTTACTTTCTTCACAATCTTTGCATCATCTGCAAACATATTCATGAATGAATTCACAGACTCTGGTAGGTCATTTACATATACAAGGAACAAAAGTGACCCTAAAACTGAACCCTGTGGAACTCCACTACTAACTCTACTCCATTCAGACACTGAGTGTCTTACTCTAACCCTCTGTTCCCTTCCTTCTAAGTAAGTTTTTATCCATTCCAAAACATTTCCACCTATTCTAGCCATTGATTGCAGCTTCCTAATAAGTCTCTCATGTGGAACAGTGTCAAACGCTTTCTGGAAGTCTAGGAATATGCAATCTGCCCAGCCCTCTCTTTCCTGTAAGATTCGGCTTACCTCATCATAAAATTCTAATAAGTTTGTTACTGTTGATCTACCTTCTCTGAAGCCATTTTGCCTCACTGACAAAAAGTTGAAGGATTCCAAGTGAAGAGAGATATGCTTCCTTAGTAGTTTCTCCATAACTTTGCAAACTATGCTGGTCAAGGAAACTGGTCTATAGTTCAGAGCGGTATCCCTCCTTCCCTTTTTGAAGATAGGTATCACATTTGCTTGTTTCCAGCATCTTGGAATCTCCCCTGACTCCAGTGTGTGTGTGTGTGTGTGTGTGTGTGTGTGTGTGTGTGTGTGTGCGTGTGTGTGCTTACGAGAAAGATCCCCATGCTCGTAACTCCCGTTCTGGTCGATTCCATTTTGTACTGGTTTTTTTTGTGTGTGTCACTAGCACAGCCAAAAAAAAAAAATACTGCCCTCATCAATGAAGGCCCGGCACGAGAAAACATTTATATGAAGGATATGAAAAAGGTTATGGACAAGGCAAAGATTAGGTAATGATACACAAAGGAAAAGGGCAGACTGAAATAACAGTCAAAGTACTGAGGACCTAGAGATATGGAGGATTATGCTATAAGGTAACGATTGATCCGTTTTCTGAAGGATGATAGGTCATAAGAATTTAGAAAGATAGAAGGAGGAAAAGAGTTCCAGAATCTGGATGTAGATGAGAAGAAGCAATCGCTGCACCCATCAATCTGCGAGCTACAAATCTCCACACAGTACTTGTCAGATGGGGCCGCTTGGTGGGTATTATGTGGCCTCAGCAGTTGGGGAGGTATGCAACTCGCCAACTCATAAGAGCAGCGATGGCAGTAGTAGCGATTGAAAAGAAAAAGGGATGATACCTTACAGCAAAGAGAAAGAGAATCCATATTAGAAGTAAGAGAAGGATCATTACTGAGTCTGACTGCCTTAGATTCAACCCTATCAAGAAAATACGTATGAGAAGAAGCACCCAAGATGTGTGAGCAGTATTCTAAGTAGGGACGAATAAGACCTTTATAGATTTTAAGTAACTGTAAAGAGGAAAAGTATTGACAAAAATGAAACAAGAACCCCAATTCTTTGGATGCAGATTTAGACATTTGGATTATGTAATTCTTCCAAGACGAGTTAAAGGCTATAAGGATTCCTAATATGTTGACAGAATTAAGAGGTTAAATTTCATTTGTTTCGATGATAATAGGGCTATCAGGAGGAGAAGAAGATAAAGAGATAGCCAGAAACTGTGTCTTGGAGGCATTACATTTAACTAAATTTGGGGTACCACACTCAGATACCCTCTGCAAATTGGAGTTGAGAGTAGAAGAAAGAGTGGTATGAGACTGATTACGAGTAGCAGATGAAGGTTGTGAAGAAAAGGCAGAGGAAAAGTGAAGGGTAGAATCGTTGGCAAAGGCATGAAGAAGAGAGGATGATGGGGATTGTAGAAAATCATTGATGAAGAGGAAGAACGGAGAAGATGAAATAACAGAGACCTGTGGAACACCACTGGTAACATGGAATGGGCTAGATGTTGCACCGTCAACGACTACAGATATAAAATGTTCTGAAAGAAAACTGGAAATCAGAGAGAATGGGTAAAGCCATCGGTAGGGAGTTTCACCAACAGAGCCTTGTGCCAGACTCTGTCAAAAGCTTTAGATATAACATGGGCGACGACAAATAATTTCCCATAGTTTTACATTATATCAATTGTAAAGTAATGAGAATGCTCTATTGTGGGAGCAGAACTTCAAGAGACAGAGAATAGGAAAGCTCTGAGAGTAAACATACTGACAGATTTGTCTTTGGAAATGCATATAAATGGCATAGTCGGTGCAGTATATGCTTTCTTAGCAAATGTAAAGGTAGCCTTTATACACATGGAAAAGGAAAAGTTCAGAAATATTTATATAACTTATGTGAGGCCAAAGCTTGAATATGCTTCCACATTTTGAAATCCAACATTTGAAAAAACACAAAAATAAGCTGGAAAAAGTTCAAAGACTTGCCGCAAAACTGGTGCCAGAAAGCCCAGTCTCAGTTGTGAGGAGAGGCTGAGGATATTTGACTTGCCATCACTCACAACTAGAAGAATAAGAAGGGATATGGTAACGGTTTTAAATTCCTTCATGGTTTTTGGCAGAGTGAATGGGCATCGCTATTTTCATATGGTTGGCTCTAGAACTAGAGTGGGACGCTTTGTAAGAAAACTCATTTGCAGGCTGTAAAGAAGTTATTAGTGTAAGAGTAGTTGATGATTGGAATTCGCTAAGAGAGGAGGTAGTTAATGCTAACCCAATTCATAGTTTTAAGGACAATATGATAAGTATCACTGAGTGCAAAAATGGAACAGACCAGGTGACTGGGAGTTACGAACATAGGGCTCTTCCCCGTGAGCACAGTTAGGTAATTATGAGTATGCCACTGGGCTGGGCAAAGAAAGTTGGACTTGTTGGGCCAGGGCAAAGAGAAATTGTTCAGAAAGAAGAAAAAGAAGCAGATTATGGACAAGGTAGAAAGAAGAGAATGTTAAACAATAAATAAAAGACATGCAGAAAGCATAGTCAAAGCAATGAAGACATAGAAATATGGTGTAAGTAGGCCCTAAGATGCTAACAGATCTATTTATGAAAGAAGAAAATTATAAGAGTAAAAAAAAAGAAGGAGGAAAGTTCCAGTCGAAGTGGATGGGAAAAATCAGGCACTGTACCAACTAATCCACAAGCTACAAATCTCCACTCAGTACCTGCAGAACCAGGCAACTTGGCATGTGTTACACGACCTTGCCAGTGGGGTGAGGGATGCAACTCACTTACTCATCAGACCAACGATGAAAGTAGTACTGGTGGAAAGGAGAGGATGATTCCTTCTGGCAAAAACAAAGAGATCCGAGATAAAATGGAAGAGAAGGGCCATTGATTAGTCTGATGGCCATAGATTCAGCCCTATCAAGAAGATATGTGTAAGAAGAAACACCCCAAATGTGAGACCATTAATCTGATCAGAGATTGATGAGACTATAAATTTTTAACAAGCGAGATGAGAAAAAGTCAAGTCGATTATTAAAAAGAACTCCCAACTTCTTAGATGCACCCTTAGAAATTTCAGTCATGTGATTCTTCCAAGACATGGCAGAGGCTATCTGAATTTCAGAAATCTTAATATAATTGAGAGGATAAATTTCATTGTTTTCCGAGACAATTTGGTTAACAGGAGGAAAATACAGAGAGACACTCAGAAATTGAGTCCAAGAGGCAATAAATTTTGCTTAATTTTGGGTGTCCCTTTTAGATAACTTTTGTAAATTGGAGTTGAGAGTTGAAAAAAGAGAGATACGATACTGATTTCAAGCTTTATATGAAGGTAGCGAGGAAAAGGCAGAGGAAATATGAAGGATACAATTGTCGGCAAAGGTTGGAGAAGAGTAGAGGATGGGAACTAGATAAGATGCTTGATGAAGAGCAGGAACAGAATAAGTGAAAGAACATATCCCTGTGAAACACCTCATGTAACTGGGAATGATCTAGATGCTGCATCATTAATATTCAGAGACAATACTAGTAACTATAAAACAGGTAGAGGGTGTAAAGTCAGAACAGGAAGTTTTGCTGGCAGAACCTTGAGTGGTGCCATGCTCTGTTTAAAGCTTTAGAGTCATCAAAAGTGATGACAAATTATTCCCCATAGTTCTCCAGAGTAATTACCTAATTGTAAATAACTTCCCGTCTCCAGATCGGTTCCATTTTGTACTTAGTGATACTTATCATACTTGTCCTTAAAACTATGGATTGAGTTAGCATTAACTACCTCCTTGCTTAGCAAATTCCAATTATCAACTACTCTTACATTAAAAAAGTACTTCCTTACATCCTGCAAAGAAGTTTTCTTACGAAGCTTCAAACTATGACCTCTAGTTTTAGTGCCAGCCATATCAAAATATTTATCCCTATCCACTCTGTCATAACCATGATGGAATTTAAAGACTGTCTCCATATCCCCCTTCAGTCTTCTAGCTTCGAGTGATGGTAAGTCTAATTCCCTCAGCCTCTCATCATTACTGAGATTGCGCATTTCTGGCACCAGTTTCGTGGCATGTCTTTGAACTTTTTCCAGCTAAACTACTAGCTTTTTCAAATGCGGATTCCAAAAGGGAGCTGCATATTCAAGCTATGGCCTCACATAGATTACATAAATATTTCTGAACATTTCCTTGTCCATACACGAGTGAGATAGAACAGGAGGTTACCAGTGAATCTTACCTTGTGGAGGCCGTACTAGTGATTAGAAATAAGAGAGTTTGTTTCAAGATGTTTCAAGAAATGAGAGTTGAAAAATTTTTCGAATACTTTACCAAGTGTAGAGGTTAAGGCAGTTGGTCAGTAGTTGAAAGGAATTCAATGGTCACCATTCTTATGAACTGGCTGATAAAGAGTGTGCTTCCACGATGAAGAATATATACTGGTTGAGAGAATAAGGCAATTAGGATGACAAGCATAAGAGCCAGTTCATCTGTAAAGTTCTTCAGGAACACTGCAGGTATACCATCTGGTCCAGATCCCTTGTTCGTCGTCAGATAGCAAAGAACCCTATGGACTTTGTGTGCAGAAAGAATAGAGATGGGTGTAAGACTAGAAAGGGGCAAAGTTCGAGAGTCAGGTGCACTAGAATTGCTTTTGGAAGCGTTGGCAGTGGGAGAACAACCAATAGAACCGTCAGAACTAATGAAAAGCCGAGAGCTTAAGTTAAAAGAAGTTATTTAAGAGCTTTTTTGCTAAGGACAAGAAACATATTTTAGTGGAAGAATAATTCAGGTCATCAACTTTCTTTCTAAGAAATGAAACTTTAGATCCGTGGTTCTCAACGTGAGGTACACGCCCCACAGGGGTCAATTTGATTTTTAAGGGGGGCAATTCGAGAATGTGTCAACAGTGAGTTTTTTCTAGTGGGTCTATGTGAGCGTGAGTGTGTGTGCGAGTTAATACATATGGTACATATACAGCATACATACATTAAAATATTTGTGTGTATGTATGAATATGTGTAAGTGGTCCACAAGGTACTTTCTGCCTCCCCTTGCTCGCGTGTCTCGATCAACAGGGGAGGGATCAGGATTTTAGAGATGTTTAGGTGGGATATGACCAAAAGAGGTTGGGAATCACTGCTTTAGACCTATCAATCTGAACCGAGCAGGGATTCCTAGGTGTAATAAAAGCAGAGCAAGTTAAATTAGAAGGAGAAGCTTGGCTTGACAGGTATGCCCGATCCCTGCTCTGAATAGCTATGGAGCAGGCACGGTCAAACCAAGGATTAGAGGGAGAGAAAGTTTTGAGAGAGGAAGGGATGTACACCTCCATTCCCAAGGTAATGATCTGGCAAATTTTTGGACTGCCTGCTCAGAATTACGAGTCCGGGAGCAGTAGTCATTCCATGGAAAAGCATCACTTTGGGCATGCTCATAGTGCCATAGAAGGTGCTGGGTAGGAGGGATCGTTGATGGGGGGGGGATGGCAGAGATTAAGATTTAAGAGTGATCAGAATTATCAAGAGAGAATAGTACAGCTTATAAATAGGATGATATGCTCCAAATCATGAGTGACAGAAAAAGCTAAGGCTTCAATTCCTCCCACATCAGTGTGAGTAGAATGAAATCACTCACTGCAGTGTACACTGAAATCTCCAGTGTAGAGAACTTCAGCATGTGGGTGAGAAGAGAGCAAGAACTCATGGCAAGAGAAGGACACAAGTGAGTGGAGTTAGGAGAGTAGTAATAGAGGAAAAGATTCTTAGTAATGGTGGAAAGATGGATCTTCAGCCAAAGAACATCGGAATAAGTAGATTTAAGATCCAAGAGCTTTTGAATATAAGATAATATAATCCATGAAACTTTGAATATAAGATAATTAGATAAATTATAATCAGTTTCTCTCTCTCTCTCTCTCTCTCTCTCTCTCTCTCTCTCTCTCTCTCTCTCTCTCTCTCTCTCTCTCTCTCTCTCTCTCTCTCTCTCTCTCTCTCTCTCTCTCTCTCTCTCTCTCTCTCTCTCGACCACAACTAACTACTGCATAATAACATAGTTATTTATTCCAAGTTACACAAACAAGTTTGGAGGGTATGTGCATGTGTATGTGCGTGTGTGTGTGTGTGTGTGTGTGTGAGAGAGAGAGAGAGAGAGAGAGAGAGGAGAGAGAGAGAGAGAGAGAGAGAGAGAGAGAGAGAGAGAGAGAGACTAACAGACAGACTTGAGCCTTCCAGCTATGAAAAAAAAAATATAATATTATTAAGAATACTAAACTTTCGTTTATCCCCAAAGGGCAAATTAAAATTACTTTTAGACAAAAAATTGTTTACATATAAACTATAACGCCGACAGACTAAAAAATTATTACCATTATTATTATTGTTATTATTGTTATTATTATTATTATTATTATTATTATTATTATTATTATTATTATTATTATTATTAGTAGTAGTAGTAGTAGTAGTAGTAGTAATAGTAGTAGTAGTAGTAGTAGTATTTTAGAAATACAGAATCAGTTATTGTCTATTACTTAGATAGAACTCCTTCCCCCCCTGGTTCATCACATCCATTAGTCCCCTCCCCTATCCTCAACTTACCCTTCCCATCCTTCCCAATCCCCCCTCCATAATCCACTTCCCCCACCATTATTCCGTAACTCATGAAATTCGTTCTCAGGATCATCTAGCTCCCATATGCCATATTCTCCCCATGTCCTTCCTTCGCTTCCCCACAATCCCCAAATCCTTTCCCACTTCCTCGTTGTTCCTCTTTACCTCTTCCCACTAGATAAAACTATCTAGTAGTCTCCGTAGCAAAATGGTAGCGTCCGCGACTCTGAGGCTCAGGTCGAGGGTTCGCGCCCCGTCACGGATTGAGGTTAGTAAGGGCATACACTCAGGGTGACGATTACATCTGCCAAAACAAGTCCTCCGCAAGAAGGCAACCGTCCTAGCCCTTAGTAGAAAAGGGAGTTCGTGACGTAAAACCGGAACGAAACGAAAATTAGATTAAACTATCTCAAACCTTAGAAATTTACCCAGTGATGGGTAAAAGTGATTTGTGTTTTAGGTAATGGCATACCCTATTTTACCCCTACCTTCGAACTTATTTTGTGTAGGAAGGGTTACTTGATTAATTCTTTATGAGTAATGTATGAAAAATGATTGAAAACTATGCCAGTTCAGTGAGACATCAGGTCTTTATACAGGCTGATTGTCTATTATTCTCCTATGTCATTTTGATAGTCGACTATTTTCCTAAGGGCACTTTCACTCCAAAGTGGTACGTCGCACGTGGCATGCCACGTGGCACGCCAGTTGAAAACGAATAACCGTAGATATATGAAACCTTTCACACAGAATGGCGTGACGCGTCCCATGTGCCACGTGCAACTTGCGACGCAAATCACAAGTGGCACGTTGGACGTGCCACGCCACTTCTGTGTGAAAGGTTTCATATATTTACGGATGTTTGTTTACAACTGGCGTGCCACGTGGCATGCCACATGCGACGTACCACTTTGGTGTGAAAGCGGTCTAAGTCCTTTTGTTGCTGGTATCAGCTTGCCTGAAGGATGCTAAAGCGAGTTAGTTCCTCATTGCTGGGGTATGGTCTGCCACTCTACCCCTGCCTGCCTGCCTGCCTGCCTTAGCCTCCTCTCTTCACTTTCATTTTCTCACAGAGATCTTCTTCTTCTTCTTCTTCTTCTTCTTCTTCTTCTTCGTCTTCTTCTTCTTCTTCTTCTTCTTCTATTTTCTTTCTTCTATTTTCTTTCTTCTTCTTCTTCTTCTTCTTCTTCTTCTTCTTCTTCTTCTTCTTCTTCTTCTTCTTCTTCTTCTTCTTCTTCTTCTTTATTTTTCTCTTTTTTTTTCTTGGTGTCTTTGATTTTCTTTTGGTGAGTTGGGGGTCACACTTGAATTTCGATTTTTTTTTTAGTTTGATATCTTAGTATAGATTTTCAAAACTTTTCATTCAGAAATTCCATTAAACGGTTTCAAAATTCTGATTTATTTTTATTCAATAATAAACTTTACTGTTCTAATTATGGATAGTTCAAGGGTGATTTTGAAAGAATAATTATAGGTCATATAAAGGCCAGATTCCCGGGAAAAAATCAAATTAGATTTACCAAGTTCTAAAATAGGCTTTAAATATACATAAAAATATTGTATATTCCTGTCTTGGTATTAATTTTTCCATCGTAAGCAGTTTATAATCTTAGGAATCTTTTTTTTTCAAAATCATGCCAACTCAGCATCTTAAATGATTAGGCAAGGTATGAAATCATCAATTAGATCGTGAATTTGCAAGATAATTTTGCCTTGTACATATTTATATTTATGTGGAAACTTCTAGATATATAAATATAATACTAATAATTTTATATACATTTTCTATTATTATTTCATTAGGTAAAATATTTTCTTTAGTGCATCAGGGAAAAAGAACGAAAAAAAAAACAAAAAAACAGCAAGGACTGCAGGTACCTCCCCTAGAGCAACGCCACAATGTCTTTAAGAAAAGGCGCCCCTGCAATGGGCAACATTTAAAACTCTTTTTAAGAACACTCCCTACCCCTCACGCAGCTAGTTACCCGTCCGCCTTCGTGGTGGTGTGATGCGCGTGGAAAGATAACTTCTGCTCCATTTGAGCAGTAATCTGTTCGCACCTGCTCCTTACTTTGTCCATTTTGAACATCGAATTTTCGTCTTTCTTTTTTTAGTTTTGGAGGTTTGTTTCATCAGTTATTTTAGTGTCATTGAGAAAAGCTACGTTTTTGTTTTTTTGTTTTTCTGTTTATATGACAATATTTGTATCAGTTAATGGAATGAATAATCAAGGAAAATTATATTTTAATCATTATTAAATCACGATTATTCGGTACCATTGAAAAAAACTTTAATTAATTAGTTAATAAAAGTTAAATTAATTTAATGTATATTTTAAGTAAGCAGTGCCCGAAGAGGAAAACTAAAAATGTGTGAATTTCAATGATGTTATAGATAGTTATCCAACCATTTCAAAAAATTTACATATTTTAAAATAGGAAAAAAATTGCAAATTATTTCAAAGGGTAAAAAAATCGAAAAGCCGAAGTTGGAAATGAAATGAAAAATAATATAAAAAAATTTCAGTGTTTGGGTGATTGTTCCACGTGTTTATGAGTGTTCTATAAGTGTTTTTTTTTTATTTAATGATTGAAAAAGAATAAGTAAATAATAAATGATAATATACTTAGACTGAATATACATATATATATATATATATATATATATATATATATATATATATATATATATATATATATATATATATATATATATATATATATATATATATGTATATATATATATATATATATATATATATATATATATATATATATATATATATATATATATGTATATATATATATATATATATATATATATATATATATATATATATATATATATATATATATATATATATATATATATATATATATATATATATATATATATATATATATATATATAAACAACATGAATATAGAATAATTCGATTTTGTTGATTATATATATATATATATATATATATATATATATATATATATATATATATATATATATATATATATATATATATGAAAAAGCTACCTGTAGTTCCTGTCTCCTAGTCAATTCTAACGTTTTTTTTTATTATAATTTTAGTATATTTACTCGTACATATAAATCAGAGTGGGAAACTAATCGTAATTCCCCGTCTCATAGCCAATCTTGGGTGCATTTTTGGACGGTTTTACGAACATACTGATGTAAATAAAGGTGGTAATCCCTTGTCGCCAAGCAACTTTTTGTACCTTATAACTTGATATTATTAAACACGTGTTACAAGAAATACTTATAACTCCCCGACTCCTAGCCAGCATCATGTGTGACTTTACATCCTCGCACGTTCGCACAGTCTCACTTGGTATACATATCTGTTTAATTATTCAATCATTTAATGTGTTATATAAGAGATATGTGTATATAATAATCCCACAAAGAAGAAGAAGAAGAAGAAGAAGAAGAAGAAGAAGAAGAAGAAGAAGAAGAAGAAGAAGAAGAAGAAGAAGAAGAAGAAGAAGAAGAAGAAGAAGAAGAAGAAGAAGAAGAGGAGGAAGAAGAAGAAGAAGAAAATAAGAGAAAGTGAGAGTGAATAACTCGATAAATAAAGAGAAAAATAAATAAGTGAATAAATAATAATTCAACTTCACAAAACAATGACAGGAATTATATGTAAAAGAAAATTAATAGTAATTATTTTAAACAGAGAACAATAAAATTCTAAAATGGAAGGCTTTTTATTATTATTATTATTATTATTATTATTATTATTATTGCTAATAATATTACTGCTACTATTACTGCTACTACTTCTACTACTCTATGCATTATTATCATAATATTTATTATAATTTCTGCAATTATTATTATTATCATTATTATTATTATTTTTATTATTATTACCATTATTATTATTATTATTATTATTATTATTATTATTATTATTATTATTATTATTATTATTATTTTTATTATTATTGTTGTTGTTGTTGTTGTTTTTGCCGTAGCAATAGCAACTATACTCCACGTAAAGTGGGCAAGGAATGTAGTCTATTAGTGAAGGTAGTCTTGGCTCTCTTGAGAGATAGATAGATAGCCAAGGGTATGTGAAAGCGAATCTCTGCGTCATGATAAACTCTCTCTCTCTCTCTCTCTCTCTCTCTCTCTCTCTCTCTCTCTCTCTCTCTCTCTCTCTCTCTCTCTCTCTCTCTCTCTCTCTCTCTCTCTCTCTCTCTCTCTCTCCGTCATATGCGTAACAAAAGATAAGAGTTTTTGGTGATGTTATTGTATAATTTTCCTCTTGCTCTCATATGTGTAACAAAGAATAGATTGTAGTGATGCTTTTATATAATCTCTCTCTCTCTCTCTCTCTCTCTCTCTCTCTCTCTCTCTCTCTCTCTCTCTCTCTCTCTCTCTCTCTCTCTCTCTCTCTCTCTCTCTCTCTCTCTCTCTCTCTCTCTCTCTCTCTCTGTAATAACGCTATTATATAATTTTCTTGGTGCTTTTGCAAGCACATAATTGGACCTTTATTATATAAATGGGATATTGGATAATAGAAAAAAAATAGGTATCTGTAGTTGTTTTAGCTCTTGTTGTTGTTGTTGTTGTTGTTATTTTGTTGTTGTAGTAAGGATATTATCAAAGGAAAATGAAACTGAAGATTGCCTCGCTGCTTAAATGGAGAGAGTAGAGAGAGAGAGAGAGAGAGAGAGAGAGAGAGAGAGAGAGAGAGAGAGAGAGAGAGAGAGCGAGAGAGAGAGACTGGCCAGCGAAAGTGAGATAGTTGAAGAGTCAACGTGAGAGCTTCATTGAGGTCAAGAAACATACAAAGTAATCACATTGTAAACTCAGCTGTTTTTCGGAGTACTCATTTATTTATGTATTATTTATTTATTTATATATTTATTTTTATTTATATATTTATTGGTTTGTTTATTCACTTATATGAATTTATTTAAATATTTAATTGACTATATAATTATCTATTTATATTATCCTCTCATTTTATTATATAGCGAATTATTAATATTTATCCATTTATTTAGTTATGGATTCGATTTATTGTGTATGTATTTATTTATTCATAAATTAAATTACATATTTATATGTATATTTATCTATTTATTAAAGTGTTTATGTATTTCCTTATATATATATATATATATATATATATATATATATATATATATATATATATATATATATATATATATATGTAAAGAGCCACATGGAAATAGTGAAAATAGCAAAGGACCAATAAGCGCTTTCGTTTATTTCCAGTATACATCCCATGAGGATGTTTATTTGAAATACACGAAAGCGCTTTTTGGGCCTTTGCTATTTTCACTATTTCCCTGTGGCTCTTTATATATATATATATATATATATATATATATATATATATATATATATATATATATATATATATATATATATATATATATATATGAATGGATATGGCTACGTAAGGATATTGAAAAATGTTTTTCTTATAATTTCCTTCCGTAGTCATATTCATTCACATATTCGGAATATTCACGTGTTTCTTATGATATAGAATCATATATATGCACACACACACACACACACACACACACACACACACACACACACACACACACACACACACACACACACACACACACACACACACACACACACACACACACACACACACACACACACACACATATATATATATATATATATATATATATATATATATATATATATATATACACATGAGCCATCCCCCTTATAAGGGGAGTGGCTGAGTTTTTTCGGCCGAAGAACCTACTCATAGTGCATTCTGATGGCAGAAATATATATTTATATATATATATATATATATATATATATATATATATATATATATATATATATATATATATATATATATATATATATATATATATATATATATATTTATATATATATATATATATATATATATATATATATATATATATATATATATATATGATTACCTAATTGTGATTACCTAATTGTGTTTACGGGAAAGAGCCCAAAGCTCGTATCTTCCCGTCTCCTCATCGGTTCAATTTTATACTTAGTGATACTTATCATACCTGTCCTTAAAACTATGGATTGAGATAGCATTAACTACCTCCTCGCTTAGCCATTTCCAATTATCAACTACTCTTACACTGAAAAAGTATTTCCTTACATCCTGCAAAGAAGTTTTCTTACCAAGCTTCAAACTATGACCTCTAGTTCTAGAGCCAGCCATATCAAAATATCGATCCCTATCCACTCTATCATAACCATGAAGGAATTTAAAGACTGTCACCATATCCCCCCTCACTCTTCTAGCTTCGAGTGATGGTAAGTCTAATTCCCTCAGCCTCTCATCATAACTGAGATTGCGTATTTCTGGCACCAGTTTCGTGGCATGTCTTTGAACTTTTTCAAGCTTAGCTATGTGCTTTTTCAAGTGCGGATTCCAAAAGGGGGCTGCATATTCGAGTTTTGGCCTCACATAGATTACATATTTATTTCTGAACATTTCCTTGTCCATGTGCCTGAAGGCTACCCTTACATTTGATAAGAATGCATATGCTGCCCTTTCTATGCCATTTATATGTATTTCTGGAGACAAATCTGCCAGTATGTTTACTCCTAGATCTCTCTCATTTTCTGTCTCTTGAAGTTGTACTCCAGCCACCGAGTAGTCAAGCTTGGGCCTTCTTGCACTTGTACCCATTCACATTACCTTACATTCTGAAGTATTGAATTTCATTAGCCACTTTTCTGACCACTCATGCAGATTATTTAGATCCTCCTGAAGTTCTCTACCATTGTTCTCGTTTTTTACTTTCTTCACAATCTTTGCATCATCTGCAAACATATTCATGAATGAATTTACAGACTCTGGTAGGTCATTTACATATACAAGGAACAAAAGTGGCCCTAAAACTGAACCCTGTGGAACTCCACTACTAACTCTTCTCCATTCAGACACTGAGTGTCTTACTCTAACCCTCTGTTCCCTTCCTTCTAAGTAAGTTTTTATCCATTCCAAAACATTTCCACCTATTCTAGCCATTGATTGCAGCTTCCTAATAAGTCTCCCATGTGGAACAGTGTCAAACGCTTTCTGGAAGTCTAGGAATATGCAATCTGCCCAGCCCTCTCTTTCCTGTAAGATTCGGCTTACCTCATCATAAAATTCTAATAAGTTTGTTACTGTTGATCTACCTTCTCTGAAGCCATGTTGCCTCACTGACAAAAAGTTGAAGGATTCCAAGTGAAGAGAGATATGTTTCCTTAGTAGTTTCTCCATAACTTTGCAAACTATGCTGGTCAAGGAAACTGGTCTATAGTTCAGAGCCGTATCCCTCCTTCCCTTTTTGAAGATAGGTATCACATTTGCTTGTTTCCAGCATCTTGGAATCTCCCCCGACTCCAGTGACTCCTTAAATATGATACTTAGTGCCACTGATATTGTGTTTGCGCATTTTTTAAGCACATGAGGGGATATGTCATCAGGACCTGTAGCTTTATGAACATCTAAATCCATCAGCGCTTTGCATACCTCTGTGGCTGTAAGGTTGATGTTCTCTAATACCGGCCGTTGAGCTTCTATCACTGCAATCTGAGGGGGTGGGGTATTTTCTACTGTAAATACTGACTGAAACTCTTTGTTCAATTCTTTGCTGATCTCTTCATCCGTCTCAGTGATGCTTTCATCCGCTCTCTTTAGCCTTAAAACCTGTTCTTTTACCTTCAGTTTTCCTCTGATAAAGCTGTGGAAAAGCTTGGGATTTTCTTTAGCCTTCCTGGTGATGTCCCTCTCATAGTCTCTCTCTGCCTCTCTCCTTTTACTTAGGTAGTCATTTCTTGCTCTTTTGTAGGTTTGCCAGGCATTTATGTTTTTTCTCCTCCTATACCTTTTCCAGCATTTGTCTCTCCACTTCTTAGCTCTTTTACACCCATTATCGAACCATTTCTCTCTGGCATGAATTACACCTACTTTGGTGACAGGTATGCAGCAATCTACTATCTTCCCATATTTCTCACAAAAGATGTCATACATTTCTTGTACAGATTTGTTGTAAAATAAGGTTCTCCAGTCAATAACTGCAAAAAGCTCATTCATTTTGATGTAATCGCCTTTCGGATAGTTCCTCCTCATGTCCTCAGTGCCTCTACTCTCAGGAAGAATATCTTCAATGATATACTCCATCAACAACACACAGTGGTCACTCTTTCCAACTGGTGGTTCATACTCAATTTTTTCAATATCCAACACATTATCTGTGAACACTAGATCAAGTAGTGATGGCTCATCCCCACCCCTGGCCCTTGTTGGTTCCATTACATGTTGGTGTAGGAAATTCCCTTGTACGCAATCTAGGAATCTTGCCCCGAATGAGTCCTCACCACTGTGTGGGTCAAGATTTATCCAATCTATCTCTTTATGATTAAAGTCTCCCATAATCAAAATCCTACATTTTTTCCCCGTGCCATGTTAACAACTGAGTTTATGACTTGTGTGTGTGTGTGTGTGTGTGTGTGTGTGTATGCGTGTGTGTTTGTGTGTGTATGTATGTATATATATATATATATATATATATATATATATATATATATATATATATATATATATATATATATATATATATATATATATATATATATATATATATATATATATATTTATATATATATATATATATATATATATATATATATATATATATATATATATATATATATATATATATATATATATATATACAAACATACATATGCATATGTATATATATGTATGTTTGTGTGCGTGTGTGTCTGTGTATGAGACAAAATACAGCACATGTATAATGGGCTCGAATTCCACAAAATTATTATATCACACATTTAAAGTTAAAAAAATACTTATCAAGTTACTTTTAATTACATTAATTTCTTAAAATATTTTTTTCTTTTACAGAATAACAGAAATGACGCCTAGACTATATTGAGACTATAAATTACTATAAATTTTATATATAAAACCTTTAGTGTATAAAGCATATATGTACATACATTATATATACATAGTTTATGTTGTGAATTTTATGTAAATAGTCGAAAAATAGTATTAACAGTTACATGAATACCATAACTTACATATGTATTATTGAATATGTGATTTTATAGTACAAATATGTACTTTGATATGTACTAATGCATTAAGTATAGTGATAATAGAAAATTTTAGAAATAAAATTATGTGAATATATATAAAGAAATATGTGATTTTATGGTACAAATTATGTACACATGTATGTTAGTACAATAATTACAATATTATATGTGGTAACATATAAAAGCAGAGTTATAAAGAATTAAAGAGACCTAAAAATATTAACAAAATATATATATATGTAAAATATCTTTATATAAAGAAACTGTGATAGTCTTACCTGAAAAAAAATATAAAATTTTATAAAATACGAAATTCTATTAATAATTTTTAAGACATTACGAATCTGTGATAAAGAAAATATCAACAAATTTATGAAAAATTTGAGCTATCTATTTTTTTTTATTCCTGTGATATGTGGATAATTTGTTTAATAGTGTATACATATAGACATACGTATGTTATACATTGAGTATATTATTGGAAATTTGAAAATGAGCAAATTTAACCGTTTTTAGTCAAACGAAAAACTGATATTGAAATTTGTAAGATTTTGAACTAGTAGTGTTTTTGCGTCTTTTGTGAAAATCGTTTGTAAAAAGAGAAGAAAAAGTGCAACAATAATTGAAAAGGTTTTAAAAGAATATACCGAGACTTAAAAAAAGAAAAATCTTATATAACGACAGCAAAACCCACGGAAGATCAGTGCATGGTTTGTGCTTAATGAAGAAGGATGTAGTCTATGTCTGCGGACGTGAATGATTTTCTTTCTTCTTCTATCAGCCACTTGTTAGAAAACCGCAATGCTACCTGTAAGTTATTTATAATGAGTTTTTCTGTATTATTTTCTTTTTCCTTTGAGCCATTATCATTATCATCATCATTATTTTCATTATCATTATCTCTGGTCTGGAAATGATCACAGGTGAGAATAAGACTTAAATGAGCCTATGAGGAAAAAAAGGTTATTTTATTGCCTTTTTTGTGTATTTTTGTATTTCAAATCTCTCTCTCTCTCTCTCTCTCTCTCTCTCTAATTAGCTTGTTTTAGGCTTGTCCATTTGGCCAACCAATTTTTTTTATATTTATGTACTTTCCTGTTTGAATTCTCTCTCTCTCTCTCTCTCTCTCTCTCTCTCTCCTCTCTCTCTCTCTCTCTCTCTAATTGGCTCGTATTAGGCTTGTCCTGTTGGGTAGCCACTTTTTTTCTTTTTAATTTGGATGGGACAAAATGAGCTTAATTTGTGAGGTATGGGGGGAGGGGTTTTAGGATGAGGCATTAGAGCAGGGTGGATGGGGGCATTGGCAAGAAGAAATGGGTGTATTAGAAGGATGTAGATGGAAACATTAGGTAAGAATGAATGGAAACATTAGGAAGGGCTTCGATGGGGCATTTGGAAAGGTTGATGGGGTAGTGGGAAGGGTGGATGGGGGCGGAAGTAAGAGGTGATTGAGGCATTAGGAAGGGGTAGATATCATAAGGAATGGGAAATGGGGCATTAGGAAAGCAGTAGATGAGCATAAGGAAAGATAAGAAGGGGCAATAGGAAGGGGATATAGATAGGCATAAAGCAAGGTAAGATGGGCATTAGAGAGGGGGTAGATAAGCATAAGGAAAGGTAAGATGGGGCATAAAGAAAGGAATGGATTGGGGGTATTAGGAAGGGCTGGATGAGGGTATTAAAAATGGGTGGATTGGTATTGGGAAGGGGTGGATGGGGCATCAGGAAGGTATTGATGAGGCAGTAGGAAGGGATGGATGTAGGCATTTAGAAAGGGGTATAGATGGGGCATTAGGAGGGCGGATTGGGGTATTTGTAATTTGTAGATGGTACATTAGGAAGGGGGTAGTTGGGCATTAGGAATGGTGAATGAGGGCATTAAAAAGCGGTAGATGGCGCATTAGAAAAGGGGTAGTTGGTCATTAGGAATGGTGAATGAGGGCATTAGAAAGGGGTAGATGGAGATAAGGAAGGAGTAGTTGGGAATTAGGAATGGTGGATGAGTGCATTAGGAAGGTGTAGATGGAGCATAAGGAAGTGGGTTTAAGGGGCATTATGTATGGGTAGATAGGCCAATAGGTAGGTGTGGATAGGGCATAAGGAATAATTAGTTGGGCATTAGAATATGATAAATGAGTGCATTAAAATGGGAGTAGATTGGGTATTATAAAGGGCCAGATCAAGCATTTAGGAAGGAGTGGATGGAGGAGGATCAATATCAGGAAAGGAGCCTGATGCCAGCTTTTGGTGCTTGATCTGTGACTGAGGCAGAGGGCAGGTGGGTAATGTTACGTAAGGTTAGGTTAAGTAACTTATCTTAACCTTACCTAATCCTTGCAAAGTGCCTAAGATTGGAGTGAAGTTGATTGCAGGTGCTTCATCTGGGATTGAGGCACATCCGGTCCTTATTCTGGGATTGGTCAGGGGGTAAATGTGGATATTGGGATGGGGGTTGATGGAGCATTAAGAAGGGTCGGACTGGGGTATTGATGGGGGTAGAAGTAGTCTCAAGGATGCTCTTATTGTTGTTGTTGTTGTTGTTAGGTATGATAAATGGGCGAGAGAAAGAGGCGCAGGAAGAGGGAGGGAGTGTTCAGGGAATGTCATTTATAAATACTTGGAGTTCTGACCTTGAACTACGAATATATAATTATTGGAAACATTTCATACATTTATGCATACGTAGAGATACATTCTAAAGCATCATCTTCGCTAAAGTAGCCATTTTTTTCTTCTATATCTATGAATAATTCATCCTCTTTATACATTCAGAAAACGAAAAAGTCATTAATTTCGTAAGATGGAGATTCCCGCCAATTCCTCCTGCCATTTGAATTTTTGGCGCCAAAATCGTCTGGATGCGCTGATATGGCTTTGATATTGATTCGGCAGCGAAGTCTAAATTGATTAATAAAATGGAGTTGAAAAAAGCAAAGTTAATATTTATATTTATTTTTTAAGAATGTCAGTTTAATTTATTAATTTATATCTTTAAGAAAAATATGCATGAAATATCATTACTATTCTTCGGAACATGCATTGAAATAACACTAGACCTGCATAGGTGTGTATGTGAGCATCCCGCCTATGCGACGCGCAAATAAATCGATAATTTATGGGAAACACTGATGCATTTTGAAACATTATAATGATCTACCCTTTGTTTTTAAACCTGTATAAATTATTCAAGAAAATTGACTAATAAATCAAATTCATCTCTTATTTATAAGTAATTTTTGTAGAAAAATTTATGATTGTAATATTAGTTAGAGTTATTTTAAATGGTTTTTTTTGGTTCATTACATAATCAGGAAGAGAATCGCTGCATCATGTGATACCGAGTGTCTGATGTGACCTCCGCATTATCCTTGAATGCTGTATAGATACAGCCGGCGTCACATTCGTCAAATTAAGTTTAATGTCAGGTTTTTTT
Organism: Halocaridina rubra; assembly: GCA_037179515.1. NCBI lineage: Eukaryota > Metazoa > Arthropoda > Malacostraca > Decapoda > Atyidae > Halocaridina > Halocaridina rubra. The sequence goes on from JAXCGZ010020792.1 coordinate 124,612, forward strand.
TTAGATAAAGTTAAAAATAAATCACTGCATCGCCTGCATAATATTTTTGGTTGGTTTATCAGGAAAGGAAAAATATAAAAATATCCTGAGAAAGGGATAATAAGAGAGACTTCTTAAAAGTCAACGAACAAAAACAACCAAAATTTCCCTTCTAGTGTGACTCGAGCAAGCTTAGAGATAAAGAGACAGAACCGAATTTTTGGATCAGTTCCAAAATGCAGTTTATTTCCTATTTCTGTACATAAATTGAGTTGCGTACAGCCGTAAAATGTACGCATGCGCGTGTTTCATATGTTCTTGCAGATAATTTTATGAATCATTCAGACTAAAGTACAAAAAATGGATAATTTAGAGAGTAAAAGGTAATTGGCAACTGAGGGGCCTGTTTACAGGTGACGAGAGCAAGAAAGAAAAAGAGATGAGGTATAACGTGGATGGGGCATGGATGGGTGATGAATGGGGTGTTTCCCCATGGGTTAATGAGGTGAATATTGGTATGGAGGCATAGATGGCTGTGTATTTTGCTTTTTTAAGAAGCTTAGTAAATGTAAGTGTATAGGTGTGGGTGGGGGATGAATGGAGTATTTTCCTGTGAGTGAATGGGGTAGAGAGGTGTTAGTATGGGGGTATTGTAAGGTGCATTTTGCTTGTTTTATGAAGATCGAAAAATAGATATCTGGGTTAAATTAGGAATGGGGGTGTCTGGAATTTTTACCCATGAACACATGGGGTAGATATTGGTAAGGGATATAGAATGGGGTGTTGTATTCCTCTCTTATATAGCTCAGTAAATATGTGTATGGGTTAAGGTATAAATGGGTGATGAATGAGGTATTTCCTTATGAGGTAAAGGTATGGATGGGTGATGTATGGGGTATTTCCCCATGAATACATGGGGTAGATGGATAGTGGTATGGGGTTTAGAAGGGGTATATTGTTAGAAAGCTGAAAGGTGTGAAAAATACAGGACATTTCCGTGGTTAACCATAGAATGTCTTTAGTCTTGCACAATCCATTAAAAAAAAAAAAATGGTTTGAATAGTTTAGCTATTGTAAATTTACAGACTAAAGAAAAAAAAAAGTAAGAATAGCTTTTCGAGAGTAATTTTGTTGACAAAAACACAAAACACCAAATTTTGCCCTTTGACCTCAAAGGGCTGAGAGTAGCCCTTTGTCATTTCCTATTCGCCACTATTTCAGTAGGCCTGTTGGGGAGTTATGGTCTATCCAGCACCTCTGCACTGTAAATTATACTAGCATAAACGTAGCTTTTTTATTTATTTATTTAATGAAGAGCAAAGGTTTTCAGCCATTATGATGCTAGAAGTTTCCTCCTAGAGGCTCTCCCTTAGATTGGTTAGTGTTTAATTCTAGCGCAACTTGGGGAACCATAGATCAGTATAGTAGAATTTGCTTAACCGTCTTAGTTTTTGTATAATGATGAGCGAGAGAGAGAGAGAAAGAGAGAGAGAGAGAGAGAGAGAGAGAGAGAGAGAGAGAGAGAGAGAGAGAGAGAGGAGGTGGAGAGGAAGAAGAAAATAACAAACAAACAAACAAACATTTATTTCCATTTTGTACAATGGTTATTCAACATTAATAGTAACTTATAAGTAGACATGAAATTAAACTAATAAATAAGAGGGTAATACATATAGTTAAATTAAATGTAGCTTTCATAGAAAATAATAATGCTGTAATAAAAATGTCAACAATAATGTTAATAATAAAGTAGTAAGTATGACACTAGGTACAGGATCGTTATTATCGGCATCATTTCCATATTTGTTTTCCTTACAATGAGAATAATTAGTTCTTAATGAGCAGCAACTATTTGTCCAAAAGAAAACTGTGAAGGAGGATGCATTTTTAAGATGCTCTGGAATATTATTCCAGAGTGTTGGCCCTTTGATAGTGATCATCTTTGAACCTGCTTCTGTGTTTGTTCTGTGAATAAAGAGCTCACTGCTCTGTCTTGTGTTGGTTCCCCTTATATCCCTGGCTGTTTTTAAATAAAATAGCCAGCTAGGATAATGATGGTCCAAAATTTTGAATACAAAAACATAAATAGCATAAGCGACTTTGTTTTCTGCCCGCAGCCACCCAAGTTTATTGAGAACTGGTGTGATGTGGTCATATTTTCTTATTCCTCCCAGGACAACTCGAGCTGCAAAATTAATAAGTTTCTGTATTCTGTTTATCTGAGTCTTAGTGATAGCTCCCCAAACAGTTGTGCAGTAATTAATGTGACTTAGGGCTAGAGATTCAACAACAGTTATTCGAGTGGTAGTCTCAAAATTGTCTGTTATACGTGATAAGTACATTAATGTTCCTGTAACCTTTTTGCATACTTTATCTATGTGGGAATCAAACAACATGTGGTCATCAAAGTGAATTCCTAGGTTTTTGACTGTTTTGTTAGGTGTGATAATATTGTCGCAAAAATTAATTGTTGTGTTTTCTGGAATTTGTGCTATGTGGAACCTTGAACCAATAAATATGCACTGTGTTTTACTTTCGTTAATTAACCGCCCAATTTCTAGAAAATAGGTTTTAATTTTTGACAGAGTGTTTTCTGCTCTTAAAGTTAGCTCTGGGAGATTATTAATATCACCACTAAGGAGTAGTTGAGTGTCATCTGCATATTGTACGACTAGACAGTCAGAAATGAAAGAAGATAGATAATTTACGTAAATGGAGAAGAGGATAGGACCAAGTACTGATCCCTGTGGAACACCAAATGATACATTTTTTGGCACAGAGATAATGTTGTTAAGACGTATAGACTGTTTACGATTATATAGATACTCGCTAAACCAGCTTGGATCAATATTTAAGTTAGTACATTTACTTAAAAGAATTTCATGGTTTACACTGTCGAAGGCTTTTGAT
>JAXCGZ010020792.1:135000-162500 GCA_037179515.1 Halocaridina rubra
ATATATATATATATATATATATGCCTATTTTAGAAATGCAATTCATAGCGTCATAGCGTAGTGGTAGAATACACTGTTTGGAAAGTGACGGATCCGTATTTGAGCCGACGGCAGGGCATTAAGAAGGGCATCCAGCCTTAAATCCCTAGTTTTAATCCGTATGCGTCTACTCCCAAATGGGGAAAATAGTTACTCATAAAACGTAAAAAAAGCTTATGTGATTTAAATACGCTCTAGAGAGAGAGAGGAGAGAGGAGAGAGAGAGAGAGAGAGGAGAGAGAGAGAGAGAGAGAGAGAGAGACGTATGAAAAACAGAGTATTCATTTCCGTTTATAATCAAGAAGATACCAAGCCACATGAAGGTCAAATCCTGAGAGTCAAAGTTCAAGGTCACACCTAGATAAATTCCTCTATTCGAGATTTTTATTGTTAGGTGATGTTAGCGGAAATTAATATTAATTTTTTATAATTATATAATTATCTAATTATCTATTTATGTATATATTTTCATTATTATTGCATTTAGGTTAGCGATGTTACCAGATCAGGTTCAGCTATTTGCACTTAAAAAAAAGTTCACCTTCCTACCTATTTATGTTGCATACAGGGGTGCCAGATCGTAGAAAAGGGCAAGAACCCCATTTAATATATGCTGTAGAATTAGAGCAGAAATTACAATTCTGGCATCAGCGTAAGAGCTTTTTTATTATCATTATTATTATTATTATTATTATTATTATTATTATTGTTGTTGTTGTTGTTGTTTTTGTTGTTGTTGTTGTTGTTATTAACATTATTATTATTATTATTGGTATTATTATTATTATTATTATTATTATTATTATTATTATTATTATTATTATTATTCTTTATATGATTGTTATTATTATTATTATTTATTATTATTATTATTATTATTATTATTATTATTATTATTATTATTATTATTATTATTATTATCATTATGCTAGTACAGTTTTTACCTTTTCATTTTTAAGTCATTTAAATGTCATTATTTTTCTATTAAATGCCTATTTTTTTTTTCGCTCCGTTCATGGTTATTTAATGAGTTAAAAAACGAAGCTAACGTTTTATGATAATGAGATAATTGTAAAAATAAATAAATACATATAGACAAATAATAAATAAATAGCAAAGTTTGAATAAATAAGTCATTTTGTAGTTCAGACTAAGCTCGTGATAGAGACTGAACCATTTTTATTTTAGTTCAAATTATGTTTTTTTTTTCTGTGCACTGAATGAAATTATTGTTTTTGTTGTTGCAATTTTGGTTGTTATTATTATTATTATTATTATTTTCATCATTATTATATTTTCATTATAATTTATGTTATTATTATTATTATTATTATTATTATTATTATTATTATTATTATTATTATTATTATTATTATTATTATTATTATCATCTCTCTCTCTCTCTCTCTCTCTCTCTCTCTCTCTCTCTCTCTCTCTCTCTCTCTCTCTCTCTCTCTCTCAACTCTTTTTTTTTACCTCATAGTATTGATTTAAATAAAAATAAAAAGAAGAAAATAATGATTATTATTATTTACTTCTTGTTTATATTTATGTTATGTCCGGTTGAATGGGTGGGATCTCTCCAGTTGAGATGAACGTCTTCCGCCACCTATAATTCACCTCTCTCTTTTTCTCTTACTCTACATTTTCCATATTTTACCCTCTTTTTCCACAGTTGGGGTAGGCATACCTCCTCCATGTTCCCTGCGTGTTTTGAAAAATCGACTTATTGGGGTGGGATGAGGGGACGAGTACTCCCATTCTTTGTATTTTCCTCTCCCCGTAGACTCAAGGCGTATAAGTGTTTTCTAGTTGGAACATTGCAACCAGAACCCTATCATTTGAGGTCTCTTAATGTGTGGGTAGTTGTGGAATGAGATAGATAGATAGATGTAGAGAGAGAGGAGATTGATAGTATATTTGAAAGAAGATGGATGGATGTGATAGCATTGAGTGAAACAAAGGTAAATGGGTGTGTCCCTTGACTCGGCCACCTATTCCCTTACAAGGGGAATTAAGGTCCAAGAATATAGAGGAATATATTGCCTTAGAAATGTAGATAGCTATATAAATAGCTAGCTAACTAGGTAGCCAAGTTGACAGATAGACAGAGAGATAGATGGATAGCTTGAAACGATGTCATTAAGGCGGGTTTCAATGAGACTGACTGCATGGATCTGAGTTGGTATTTCAGCAACTAGAGGAGCAAGCCAGCTCAAGATAATACCGGTCCTAAGCCATGATCAGTAGAAAGGGTTGTGTCAGGAAGGGTATTCGGCCGTAAATTTTGAAATCAAAACTACCTGCTAGCCTCCAAATAGGCTGGAGAGAAACAGCGACCCCATTTGATCATGGGGAAAACTTGCCCACAGAGTAATGTTGGTGATGTACTTGAAACTCCCCGTCTCCTGGCCGGTCTCATTTTTTAGGTTTGCTAACATATATTATGTATTCCCTTAATAATGTGTATTATGTGTGTCTGTGTGCATGTGCGAGTGTGTGTGTCTGTGTGTGTGATTATATATATATATATATATATATATATATATATATATATATATATATATATATATATATATATATATATTAATGCTAGTAATTCCCCGTCTCCCGGTCGTTTTTAAATTTTTTTTAATCCTCTGACACTTATATCTTTCCTTAGGGCATCCAGATTTAATCCCCCACCTCCAACCTGTGCCAATCCCCATTTAAATGGGGATTCATGGTGATACATAACACACCGAACAACAACAAACTTGTAATAATTTCCCTTAAAACTATGATTGCATGTAGCATATTCTGTGTAATTACCTAATTGAAATTACCTCATTGTGCTTACGGGAAAGAGCCCCAAGCTCGTAACTTCCCGTCTCGTGATCGGTTCCATTTTATACTCAATGATACTTATCATACTTGTCCTTAAAATTATGGATTGAGTTAGCATTAACTACCTCCTCTCTTAGCCAATTCCAATTATCAACTACTCTTACATTAAAAAGTAATTCCTTACATCCTGCAAAAAAGTTTTCTTACGAAGTTTCAAGCTATGACCTCTAGTTCTAGTGCCAGCCACATCTGTGCATGTGTGTGTTTGTGTGTGTGCGTGTCTTTATGCTTGTAATTTTCCGTATCTTATTGTTTTTTTTCATTGACACTGATCATATCTTTCCTTTAAACTAGGAATGCAGTTAGCATCGACAGTTTCCTCTCTTTGTGCATTCCTTCTGTAAATTTTTCTTACCCTAGATAAGGAGTTTCTTATATCATTTTGAGTCAAATTTTTTTGTGTCTGTTTTAATGGTATCATTTAATTTAAGATAATTTTCTCTTGATATTGTGTTATGGAGAGAGAGAGAGAGAGAGAGAGAGGAGAGAGAGAGAGAGAGAGAGGAGAGAGAGAGAGAGAGAGAGAGAGAGAGAGAGGTTAAGACGTTTGCCAGATGTTATTGAAACAATGTAGCAATAATTGGTTATTATGAGAGAGCAGAATGGAATGTGTTTATATTTGTTTTTATTCATCACTTAACCTGGACTGCGGTAGCTCAGTGGTAGAGTGAACAGGTTGGAAAGTGACGAGCCAGACTTTAGTGAGTTTGAGCTCGCCGCGGAACGTAAGGAGGGGCATCCAGCCTAAATCTCCCAACCTGTTTGCGACTACCCCCATTCGAATGGGTACATATTGTGGCGCTTAAAAGAAATAAGGACATTTTCTCGATTGGATAACGTAATTACCTAATTGCAATTACCTAAGTGTGCTTATGGGAAAGAGCCCCAAGCCCGTAACTTCCCGTCTCCTGATCGGTTATTTTTTGTACTTAGTGATACTTATCATACTTGTCCTTAAAACTATGGATTGAGTTAACATTAACTACCTTCTCGCTTAGCCAATTCCAGTTATCAACTACTCTTACACTAAAAAAGTAATTCCTTACATCCTGCAAAGAAGTTTTCTTACGAAGCTTCAAACTATGACCTCTAGTTCTAGTGCCAGCCATATCATAATATCGATCCTTATCCACTCTGTCATAACCATGAAGGAATTTAAAAACTGTCACCATATCCCCCTTCAATCTTCTAGCTTCGAGTGATGGTAAGTCTAATTCTCTCAGACTCTCATCATAACTGAGATTGCGTATTTCTGGCACCAGTTTTGTGGCATGTCTCTGAACTTTTTCAAGCTTAACTACGTGCTTTTTCAAGTATGGATTCCAAAAGGGGACGGCATATTCAAGTTTTGGCCTCATATAAGTTACATAAATATTTCTGAACAATTCCTTGCCCAGAAGGCTACCCTTACATTTGCTAAGAAAGCATATACTGCCCTTACTATGCCATTTATATCCTTTTCTGGAGACAAATCTGCCAGTATGTTTACTCCCAGATCTCTCTCTTTCTCTGTCTCTTGAAGTTCTACTCCTGCCAAAGAGTAGTCAAGCTTGCCTTCTATGTAGCCATGTTGTCTTCTTGACAAAATGTTAAAGGATTCCAAGTGAAGAGAGATATGTTTCCTCAGTAGTTTCTCTATAACTTTGCAAACTATGCTGGCCAAGGAAACAGGCCTACATTTTAGAGTTGTATCTTCCTTCCATTTTTGAAGATATTTACCACACACACACACACACACACACACACACACGAGAGAGAGAGAGAGAGAGAGAGAGAGAGAGAGAGAGAGAGAGAGAGAGAGAGAGAGAGAGAGAGAGAGAGAGAGAGAGAGAGAGAGAGAGAGAGAGAGAGAATAATACATTGACACATACAGTGGGTCAAAAACATACCTAGCAACCACCAGAAGTGTACATACATAAATTCACACACATGCACACCCATATATAGACAAGGAGTTTTAGTCAGTATTTACAGTAGAAATACTCCACCCCCTCAGATTGCAGATAGCAGATCATGGGCCGGTATTAAAGAACATCATCTTTTCAGCTGCAGAGGAATGCAAAGTGTTGACGGAGTTAGATGCCTGTAAAGCTACAGATCCTGATGATATTTCTCCTTATGTATTTATGAAATGCGCTAAACCAATATCAGTGGCACTATGCATCATATTTGAAAAGTCGTTGGCATCTTGGGAGATTCTAAGATGCAGGAAACAATCAAACGTGGTACCTATCTTCAAAAAGGGAAGGAAAGATACAGTTCTAAAATACAGGTCTGTTTCCTTGATTGGCATAGTTTGCTAAGTTATGGACAAGCTACTATGAAAACATAACTCTCTTAGCTTGGAATCCTTTAACATTATGTCAAGGAGACAACATGGCTGCAGAGAAGGCAGATCTACAGTAACAAACTTATCATAATTTTAAGATGAGGTAAGCCAAATCTTACAAGATATTCAGAAGCCATTTGATACGGTCCCATATGGGAAACTTATTAAAAAGCTGAAAGTAATGCCAAGAATAGGTGGGAATATCTTGGAATAGATAATAACCCACTTAGAAGGAAAGGAAAAGAATGATAGAGTTAAATACTCAGTGTCTGACTAAAGAAGGGTTATTAGTGGTGTTCCACAGGGTTCAGCTTTAGGACCACTTTTTTCCATGTATATGTATATGACCTAGCGGAGTCTGTATTTTTTTTTTTAATATGCTTGCAGATGACGCAAAGATTGTGAAGAAAATAAAAGACGAGAACAATGGTAGAGAACTTCAGTAAAACCTATATAGTCTGCATAAGTGGTCAGAAAAGTGACAAATGAAATTCAGTACTACAAAATGTAAGATGATGAGAATGGTTGCAAGAGCAAGAAGGCCCAAGCTTTGGTACTCTATAGCAGGTGCAGAACTTCAACAGACAGAGAATGAGAAAGTTCTATGAGAAAACATACTGGCAGATTTGGCTCTGGAAATGCATATCAGTAGCATAGTTAGGGCAGCATATGATTTCTTAGCAAATGCAAGGGTAGCCTTTAGACACTTGAACAAGAAAATGTTCAGACATATTTCTGTAATTTATACGAGGCCAAAGCTTGAATATGCAGCACCCTTTTGGGATCCGCACTTAAAAAGTCATAAATAAGCTGGAAAATATTCAAAGATATGCTAGGAAACTGGTGCCAGAAATATGCAATATCAGTTATGAGGCGAGGCTGAGGGAATTAGACTTATCACCACCCGAAGCTAGAAGAATGAGGTGGGATACGGTGACAATTTTTATATTCCTTTGTGGTTTTAAGAGTGGAAAGGGATATATATATTTTGATATAGCTAGCTTTAGAACTAGAAGTCATAATTTGAAGCCTAAAAGGAAACTTCATTGCATTATGTAAGGAAGTACTTTTTTAGAGTAAAAATAGTTGATGATTGGAGTTCGGTAAGCGAGGAAGTAGTTAATGCTAACTCAGTTCATAGTTTCAAGGACAAACATGATAAATATCATGAAGTATGAAAATGATGTTGACCAGGAGACGGGGAGTTACGAGCATAGGACTTTTCCGTAAGCACAATCAGCTAATTACAATATTGAATTTACGCACACACTTCCCTGACAACATTTACTGAATATTGACAGAAATTTTCTCAACACGAACCGACTAAAGGAAAATAGAAGAGAGGGTCATAGAAGACATCCTCTCTCTCTCTCTCTCTCTCTCTCTCTCTCTCTCTCTCTCTCTCCTCTCTCTCTCTCTCTCTCTCTCTCTCTCTCTCTCTCTCTCTCTCTCTCTCTCTCTCTCTCAACGTGAGGATATGCCTGATAAGTGAGGCGTGAAAAGCGATCGTAAAAATAATTTTTCAGTTCAGACATATACAACTTTTGCTTGAACTCATCGGGATATTAGAGTTTATTCCTCCATGGCTCTAGTCCTGATGGTTCCGTGTTTAGCTCCCATAGGTTAAGAAACAAAGAGGAGAAAGATAAAGTAATGGTGTAGGAAGAGGAAGAGGTTTTGGTGTTTATGGAGAGGGTAGAAGAAGAAGAGGAGGAAGTGATGGAAGAGGATGAATATGAAGAAGTGGAAGGAAAGCTTGAAGCGGAGATACTGAGGTTACGATGGAGGAAGAAGAGGAGGTTAAAGTGATGATAAAGAAGGAAGAAGAAGAGGAGGAGGATGGTGAAGTGATGAAGAGGGAGAAGAGAAGGAGCTAATTGAGGAGATAATGAAGTAGAAGGAGGAAGAAGAAGAATAGGAGGAAGAGGTTGAGGTGATGGTGGAGGAGGAAAAAGAGGAGGAGGTTGGCTATAAGCCATCTAGCCAGAGGGTTCTATTTGCGACATCAACCCCATCACTGGAGCCCCCTGGGCTCTCTCTCTCTCTCTCTCTCTCTCTCTCTCTCTCTCTCTCTCTCTCTCTCTCTCTCTCTCTCTCTTTTGGACGCCACTACTCTTTCCTTCTTAGGGGAGTGGCATTTGAGACCTCCAGGATGGGAGCTAGCATTATACCGAGGGAATTGTGGAGGGTTGCTGTGTATATTTTATCTATTTTTATATAGATGAAAGTATCTTTTATAGATTTATTTGTAGATACGATTTATAGCAGAGATAAGGATAGTATTTTTATAATTATTATTATTATTATTATTACTATTATTATTATTATTATTATTATTATTATTATTATTATTATTATTATTATCATTAATATTATTATCATTATTGTTGTTGTTATTATTATTATTATCATCGTCATCATTATTATTATAGTTATCATTATTATTATTAATATTTTTATAACTATTATTATTATTATTATTATCATTATTATTATTATGATGATGTTTATTATTATTATTTTTACTATTATTATTATTATTATTATTATTGTTATTATTATTATTTTTATTATTATTATTGTTATTATTATTGATAATAATATCAATATATGAATATTTTTTGTGTGTGACACCCGAACAGCCATAAAAAAATATAAAAAAAAGTTTCCCTCATCGTCCACCAAGAGAACATTTAGGACAAAATAACAAAGACACAAAAGTAACAGAAACAAAAGAATGATACACAATAAAAAGGGAGCCTGAGAGAAGAGTAATGGAGAGCTAATATTGATGAGAAAGAAAGGAAAGAGGAGCAGAGATGGGGAGTATTGTTACTTGCCAGATGTGATGGGCTGAAAAAAAATATGTAATGAATACGCCAGATTATTCGGTGTAGATGTTGTCCTAGAAAGAAAACCGTAACTTAAGGTAGACTAATTGCAGAGCTGTAATATATATATATATATATATATATATATATATATATATATATATATATATATATATATATATATATATATATATGTGTGTGTGTGTGTGTGTGTGTGTGTGTGTGTGTGATGTGTGTGTGTGTGTGTGTGTGATTACCTAATTGTGATTACCTAATTGTGTTTACGGGAAAGAGCCCAAAGCTCGTATCTTCCCGTCTCCTGATCGCTTCCATTTTATACTTAGTCATACTTATCATACCTGTCCTTAAAACTATGGATTGAGATAGCATTAACTGCCTCCTCACTTAGCCAATTCCAATTATCAACTACTCTTACACTGAAAAAGTATTTCCTTACATCCTGCAAAGAAGTTTTCTTACGAAGCTTCAAACTATGACCTCTAGTTCTAGAGCCAGCCATATCAAAATATCCATCCCTATCCACTCTATCATAACCATGAAGGAATTTAAAGACTGTCACCATATCCCCCCTCACTCTTCTAGCTTCGAGTGATGGTAAGTCTAATTCCCTCAGCCTCTCATCATAACTGAGATTGCGTATTTCTGGCACCAGTTTCGTGGCATGTCTTTGAACTTTTTCAAGCTTAGCTATGTGCTTTTTCAAGTGCGGATTCCAAAAGGGGGCTGTATATTCGAGTTTTGGCCTCACATAGGTTACATAAATATTTCTGAACATTTCCTTGTCCATGTGCCTGAAGGCTACCCTTACATTTGATAAGAATGCATATGCTGCCCTTACTATGCCATTTATATGTATTTCTGGAGACAAATCTGCCAGTATATTTACTCCTAGATCTCTCTCATTTTCTGTCTCTTGAAGTTGTACTCCAGCCACCGAGTAGTCAAGCTTGGGCCTTCTTGCACTTGTACCCATTCTCATTACCTTACATTTTGAAGTATTGAATTTCATTAGCCACTTTTCTGACCACTCATGCAGATTATTTAGATCCTCCTGAAGTTCTCTACCATTGTTCTCGTTTTTTACTCTCTTCACAATCTTTGCATCATCTGCAAACATATTTATGAATGAATTTACAGACTCTGGTAGGTCATTTACATATACAAGGAACAAAAGTGGCCCTAAAACTGAACCCTGTGGAACTCCACTACTAACTCTTCTCCATTCAGACACTGAGTGTCTTACTCTAACCCTCTGTTCCCTTCCTTCTAAGTAAGTTTTTATCCATTCTAAAACATTTCCACCTATTCTAGCCATTGATTGCAGCTTCCTAATAAGTCTCCCATGTGGAACAGTGTCAAACGCTTTCTGGAAGTCTAGAAATATGCAATCTGCCCAACCCTCTCTTTCCTGTAAGATTCGGCTTACCTCATCATAAAATTCTAATAAGTTTTTTACTGTTGATCTACCTTCTCTGAAGCCATGTTGCCTCACTGACAAAAAGTTGAAGGATTCCAAGTGAAGAGAGATATGTTTCCTTAGTAGTTTCTCCATAACTTTGCAAACTATGCTGGTCAAGGAAACTGGTCTATAGTTCAGAGCCGTATCCCTCCTTCCCTTTTTGAAGATATGTATTACATTTGCTTGTTTCCAGCATCTTGGAATATCCCCTGACTCCAGTGACTTTTTAAATATGATACTTAGTGCCACTGATATTGAGTTTGTGCATTTTTTAAGCACATGAGGGGATATGTCATCAGGACATGTAGCTTTATGAACATCTAAATCCATCAGCACTTTGCATACCTCTGTGGCTGTAAGGTTGATGTTCTCTAATACCGGCCCTTGAGCTTCTATCACTGCAATCTGAGGGGGTGGGGTATTTTCTACTGTAAATACTGACTGAAACTCCTTGTTCAATTCTTTGCAGATCTCTTCATCCGTCTCAGTGATGCTTCCATCCGCTCTCTTTAGCCTTAAAACCTGTTCTTTTACCTTCAGTTTTCCTCTGATAAAGCTGTGGAAAAGCTTGGGATTTTCTTTAGCCTTTCTGGTGATGTCCCTCTCATAGTCTCTCTCTGCCTCTCTCCTTTTACTTAGGTAGTCATTTCTTGCTCTTTTGTAGGTTTGCCAGGCATTTATGTTTTTCTCCTCCTATGCCTTTTCCAGTATTTGTCTCTCCACTCCTTAGCTCTTTTACACCCATTATCGAACCATTTCTCTCTGGCATGAATTACACCTACTTTGGTGACAGGTATGCAGCAATCTACTATCTTCCCATATTTCTCACAAAAGATGTTATACATTTCTTGTACAGATTTGTTGTAAAATAAGGTTCTCCAGTCAATAACTGTAAAAAGCTCATTCATTTTGATGTAATCTCCTTTCGGATAGTTCCTCCTCATGTCCTCAGTGCCTCTACTCTCAGGAAGAATATCTTCAATGATATACTCCATCAACAACACACAGTGGTCACTCTTTCCAATTGGTGGTTCATACTCAATTTTTTCAATATCCAACACATTATCTGTGAACACTAGATCAAGTAGTGATGGCTCATCCCCACCCCTGGCCCTTGTTGGTTCGATTACAGTGGTGTGGTGTGTGTGTGTGTGTGTGTGTGTGTGTGTGTGTGTGTGTGGTGTGTGAGTAGTGTTTGTGTGTATGTGTGTGACTACCTAATTGTGTGTGTGTGTGTATGTATTTGTGTGAATTGCTGTGCCTACGTAAGGAAATTGTAAAAATAAATTGTGGTATCCATAGAACCTTCGAGTATATTTATCTACTACTCATAAGTAGTAGATAGATATACTTGAAAGTACTCAGGATCTCCAAAATTAATTTTACAATTTCCTCACGTAGCCATAGTCATCCATATTTTCAAAATTCAAGAGATTCTCGTGAAAGAGATTCACACGCACACACACACACACACACACACACACACACACACACACACACACACACACACACACACACACACACACACACACACACACACACACACATGCAAAGCGCTGATGGATTTAGATGTTCATAAAGCTACAGGTCCTGATGACATATCCCCTCATGTGCTTAAAAAATGCGCAAACACAATATCAGTGGCACTAAGTATCATATTTAAGGAGTCACTGGAGTCGGGGGAGATTCCAAGATGCTGGAAACAAGCAAATGTGATACCTATCTTCAAAAAGGGAAGGGGGGATACGGCTCTGAACAATAGACCAGTTTCCTTGACCAGCATAGTTTGCAAAGTTATGGAGAAACTACTAAGGAAACATATCTCTCTTCACTTGGAATCCTTCAACTTTTTGTCAGTGAGGCAACATGGCTTCAGAGAAGGTAGATCAACAGTAACAAACTTATTAGAATTTTATAATGAGGTAAGCCAAATCTTACAGGAAAGAGAGGGCTGGGCAGATTGCATATTCCTAGACTTCCAGAAAGCGTTTGACACTGTTCCACATGGGAGACTTATTAGGAAGCTGCAATCAATGGCTAGAATAGGTGGAAATGTTTTGGAATGGATAAAAACTTACTTAGAAGGAAGGGAACAGAGGGTTAGAGTAAGACACTCAGTGTCTGAATGGAGAAGAGTTAGTAGTGAAGTTCCACAGGGTTCAGTTTTAGGGCCACTTTTGTTCCTTGTATATGTAAATGACCTACCAGAGTCTGTAAATTCATTCATGCATATGTTTGCAGATGATGCAAAGATTGTGAAGAAAGTAAAAAACGAGAACAATAGTAGAGAAGTTCAGGAGGATCTAAATAATCTGCATGAGTGGTCAGAAAAGTGGCTAATGAAATTCAATACTTCAAAATGTAAGGTAATGAGAATGGGTACAAGTGCAAGAAGGCCCAAGCTTGACTACTCGGTGCCTGGAGTACAACTTCAAGAGACAGAAAATAAGAGAGATCTAGGAGTAAACATACTGGCAGAGTTGTCTCCAGAAATACATATAAATGGCATAGTAAGGGCAGCATATGCATTCTTATCAAATGTAAGGGTAGCCTTCAGGCACATGGACAAGGAAATGTTCAGAAATATTTATGTAACCTATGTGAGGCCAAAACTCGAATATGCAGCCCCCTTTTGGAATCCGCACTTGAAAAAGCACATAGCTAAGCTTGAAAAAGTTCAAAGACATGCCACGAAACTGGTGCCAGAAATACGCAATCTCAGTTATGATAAGAGGCTGAGGGAATTAGACTTACCATCACTCGAAGCTAGAAGAGTGAGGGGGGATATGGTGACAGTCTTTAAATTCCTTCATGGTTATGATAGAGCGGATAGGGATCGATATTTTGATATGGCTGGCTCTAGAACTAGAGGTCATAGTTTGAAGCTTCGTAAGAAAACTTGTTTGCAGGATGTAAGGAAATACTTTTTCACTGTAAGAGTAGTTGATAATTGGAATTGGCTAAGCGAGGAGGTAGTTAATGCTATCTCAATCCATAGTTTTAAGGACAGGTATGATAAGCATGACTAAGTATAAAATGGAAGCGATCAGGAGACGGGAAGATACGAGCTTTGGGCTCTTTCCCGTAAACACAATTAGGTAATCACAATTAGGTAATCACACACACACACACACACACACACACACACACACACTCATATATATATATATATATATATATATATATATATATATATATATATATATATATATATATATATATACATACACACACACACATGTATGTAGGTTTGTGTGTACGTATGCATGTATGTATGTGTACATGTATATTTTTGTGTGTATATATATGTGTGTGTGTGTGTGTGTGTGTGTACGTATATGTGCGTGCGTATGTGTGTATTGTTTCTTCTTTAAGCTTACAGCGTATATCATGTTTCCCTTCTATATGCTTTGTGGATTTGTGAATATTGCTGGGTATCGGGTTGCAGTTGTAAGGCCGAACGAAGGTTGGTAAGGGTATATATATATATATATATATATATATATATATATATATATATATATATATATATATATATATATATATATGTATGTGTGTGTGTGTGTGTGTGTGTGTGTGTGTGTGTGTGTGTGTGTGTGTGTGTGTAATTTTGTTGTGCTTGCGGGAAAGAGCTCCATGCTCGTAACTCCCCGTCTCCTGGTCTGTTCCATTTTAGTACTTAGTGATACTTTTCATACTTGTCCGTAAAACTGTGGATTGAGTTAGTATTAACTACCTCCTCGCTTAGCGAATACCAATCACCAGCTACTCTCACACTAAAAAAATGTACTTCCTTACATCCTACAAAGAAGTTTTCTTCGAATTACGAATCTTCAAACCACGAATTCTAGTTCTAGCGCCAGCCACATCAAAATATCTATCACTATCTACTCTGTCATAACAATGAAGGCATTTAAAAACTGTCACCATAGCCTCCCTCAATCTTCTAGGTTCGAGTGATGGTGAGTCTAATTCCCTCAGCCTCTTCTCATAACTGAGATTGTGTATATCCCTGTCAACTCTGTCATAACCATGAAGGAATTTAAAGACTGTCACCGTATCCCTTTCAATTCTTCTAGCTTCGTGTGATAGTAAGTTTAATTGTCTCAGCCTCTCATCATAACTTTCGTGGCATGTCTTTGAACTTTTTACAGCTTAACTATGTGCTTTTTCAAGTGTGGATTCCAAAAGGGGACTGCATATTCAATCTTTGGCCTCACACACAAGTTACATAAATGTTCTGAACATATTTTTGTCGATGTAACTGAAGGCTACCCTTACATTTGCTAAGAAAACATATGCTGCCCTTACTATGCCATTTATATGCATTTTTGGAGACATATCTGACAGTATGTTTACTCCTAGATCTCTCTCATTCTCTGTCTCTTGAAGTTCTGCTCCTGCTATTGAGTATTCAAGCTTGGGGCCTTCTCGCACTTGTACCCATTCTCATTTCCTTACATATAGAAGTATTGAATTTCATTAGCCACTTTTCTGACCACTCATGCACACTATTTAGGTCTTCCTGAAGTTCTCTAAAATTGTTCTCGTCACTTACTTTCTTCACTATCTTTACATCGTCTGCAAACATATTCATGAATGAATTTACAGACTCTGGTAGGTCATTTACATATACAAGGCGCAAAAGTGGCCCTAAAACTGAACCCTGTGAAACTTCACTACTAATCCTTCCCCATTCAGACATCGAGTGTCTTACTCTAACCCTCTGTTCCCTTCCTTCTAAGTAAGATTTTATCCATTCCAAAACATTTCCACCTATTCTCGCCATTGTTTGCATCTTCTTGATAAGTCTCCCGTGTGGGACTGTGATAAATGCCGTCTGGAAGTCTAGGAATATGCAATCTGCCCAGCCCTCTCTTTCCTGTAAGATTCGGCTTACCTCAATTTAAAATTCTAATAAGTTTGTTACTGTTGATCTACCTTCTCTGAAGCCATGTTGTCTCACTGAAAAAAATTAAAGGATTCGAAGTGAAGAGAGATATGTTTTCTTAGTAGTTACTCCATAGCTTTAGCAAACTATGCTGGTCAAAGAAACAGGTCTATTGTTTAGAACTGTATCCCTCCTTCCCTTTTTGAAGATAGGTACCAGGTTTACTTGTTTCCAGCATCTTGGATTCTCCCCTGACTCCAGCGACTTTTCATATATGATACAGAGTGCCGCCGATATTGATTTAGCACATTTCTTAGATACATAAAGGGATATATCATCAGGATCTATATCTTTATGGGCATCTAACTCCTTCAGCGCTTTGCATATCTTTGTGGCTGAAGATGATGTTCTATTATACCGGCACATGAGGTCCAATCTTTGCAATCTGAGGGGGGGGGGTTATTTTCTCATTTAAATACTGACTGAAACTCTTTGTATTTACGTATATATGTAATTAGTCATATATATATATATATATATATATATATATATATATATATATATATATATATATATATATATATGTATATGTATATATATATATATATATATATATATATATATATATATATATATATATATATATATATATATATATGTATATGTATATATATATATATATATATATATATATATATATATATATATATATATATATATATATATATATATATATATGTATATGTGTATATATATATATATATATATATATATATATATATATATACACATATACATATATATATATATATATATATATATATATATATATATATATATATATATATATATATATATATATATATATATATATATATATATATATATACATATACATATATATATATATATATATATATATATATATATATATATATATATATATATATATATATATATATATATATATATATATATATATATATATATATATATATATATATATATATATATATATATATATATATATATATATATATATATATATATATATATATATATATATATTGAGTGTGACACTGGGACAGGAAAAAATTGCCCTCATCAATATAGGTCCAGGCACTAAGAAAATATTAAGATAGAGGAAAAGAAAAAAGTTACGGACAAGGCAGAGATGAGGTACTGATACACAAAGGAAAAGTCAGACTGAAAGTATAGTCAGAGTATTGAGAACCTAGATATATGGCAGGATTAGGCCCTGAGATGACGATAGATCTGCTTTTTAAAGGAAGATAGGTTATAAGAATTAGGAAAGACAGGGAGGAAAAAAATTTCACCGTTTGGAGGTAGATGGTAAGAAGCAGTCAATGCACCGTTCAGTCCTCGAGCTACAAACCTCCACAGAGTACCTGTGAGACGAGACTGCTTGGCGAGTGTTACGCAGCCTCGACAGTGGGGGAGGGATGCAACACGCCACATTATCAGAGTAGCAATGGAAGTCATTGCGATAGAAAAAGAATGGGATGATACCTCACGGCGAAGAGAAAGAGAATCCTGATTAGAAGTAAGAGAAGGATCATTAATGAGTCTGACTGTCTTAGATTCAACTCTATCAATGAGATAAGTATGAGAAGAAGCACCCCAGATGTGCAAGCAGTACATTTAGCAGGGACAGATAAGACCTATATAGATTTTAAGTGACTAAGTGGATGAAGATTTAGAAATTTGGATTATGTGGTTCCTCCAAGACAACTTAGAGCTTATATGGATTCGAATCTGAGCAGTATAGCGAATCCTATCTACAATAAAAGCAGAGCGAGTTAAATCAGAAGGAAAGGCTTGGTACGAATGGTGTGCCAGATCCCCGGCCTTAATAACTATAGAACAGCACAGTCAAACCTAGGATTAGGGGGAGAAAAAGTCCTCATAGAGGAGGGAATGTACGCCTCCATTCACGAGGTTATGATCTCGGTAACTTTTAGGACTACCTAATCAGGGTTGCAGGATTGAAAGCAGTAGTCATCCAATTGGCAGTCAAAGAGGAAGTTATGCAAATCTTCACGTTGGGTACGCTTAAAGTGCCAAAGGCGGTGCTGAGTAGGAGGGACTGATTGAGGGGGAGCAAACATGGAAGAGACTGAGATCACAGAGTGGTCAGATTTACCAAGATGGGAAAGCACAGAGGCCAGATATTCACAGAAAAACACAAAATCAGTGGAGTCTGGAGAAATATAGCAGAAGCAAAGGAATATAGTAGTAGTGAAGGGATAGATTTTCACCCAGAAAACATTAAGGTCAGGAGATCCAAGGTCCATGAGGTTTCAATAGGAGTGTTAATGTTGCAGTAGGCACAGAACCTACCTTTGGAACAAAAAGGTTATGGTGAGAAATTTGAAATGGGTCAATGGAAGCATGTCTGGACAACTAAGTTTCAGAGAGAAGGAGGAGGTCAGGAAGGGAAGTACCCAAGTGCTGATCCACAACAGTATTTATATATATATATATATATATATATATATATATATATATATATATATATATATAATATATATATATATATTGTTCATACATATTTATATGAATTTATTTATGTATTTATACATATTTATTAAAGAATGCTGTATGTTTGTATGTATGCATGAATGTGTGTATGTGCAATGCGTGTTTTCTTATAAAGAAATTTCCCGTTCCACATCACTCATGTGAAAAACACTACTATCTCTTTTCCTCTTTTTTTTTCTTGCAACAACACATTTTTGCTTTAAGTCTCTCTCTCTCTCTCTCTCTCTCTCTCTCCTCTCTCTCTCTCTCTCTCTCTCTCTCTCTCTCTCTCTCTCTCTCTCTCTCTCTCTCTCTCTCTCTCTCTCCTTTTATAGTCAAAGCATCGTAGGTGGGCAAAGGCTGTTTGGAAATTTATTAGAACGTATATATACATACGACATTATTTTCACATTTTCTTGCGTTTTTCATTCATGGCTGTTATTATTATTATTATTATTATTATTATTATTATTATTATTATTATTATTATTATTATTATTATCATTACTGTGTCGCAGGAATCGACTAAATGGGGGTGGATTGAGGGGACTGGGAGTCCCCTTCTCTGTATATTCTCTTCCTAAAGAGTCAGAGTATTTTGCCTTGACTTAGCCACTCCCCTTATAAGGGGAAAAATGGCTCTTAAGTAGATTAGTTATTATTATCATTATCATTATTATCATTATTATTATTATTATTATTATTATTATTATTATTATTATTATTATTATTATTATTATTATTATTCTCTTACCTCAATTTCTCGTTTGCTTCTTCATGCTCTCTCTCCTCATCCTGGTTCTCCTGCTCCTCCCAAGCCCTCTCCTCAAAATTATCTTCTTCTTCTTCTTCTTCTTCTTCTTCTTCTTCTTCTTCTTCTTGTTTTTGTTTTCCTCTTCTTCTTTTTTTTCTTCTTCTTCTTCTTCTTCTTCTTCTTCTTCTTCTTCTTCTTCTTCTTCTTCATCTTCTTCTTCTTCTTGTTTTCGTTTTCCTCTTCTTCTTCTTCTTCTTCTTCTTCTTCTTCTTCTTCTTCTTCTTGTTTTTGTTTTCTTCTTCTTCTTCTTCTTCTTCTTCTTCTTCTTCTTCTTCTTCTTCTTCTTCTTCTTCTCACACTTTCTCCTTTCTCTTTTTTCTCCCTCTTCTCTTCTGTCTCCTCTCCTCCTCCCCTTCTCTGCCTCCTCCTCCTTCTCTTCTTTCTCTCCTCCTCCTCCTCCTCCTCCTCCTCCTCTTATCCTTAAGGGCGTATTACTTAAGGGGTTGACTGGCAGTGCTTTGCAGTAAACAACTTTTTATCTGCTGTTGGTTTTATGGAGGGTACGTAGGGGGGGAGATTTAAGGGAGGGGAGATCGTGTAGAGAAGGGGAGGGGTGTAGAGGGTATTAGAGCGGAAGGGGTTGATATGAGGGTCTGTGTTTTGATGGAGATGAGAAGGTGCATACATTCATACATATATACATACATGCTTGTATTCATATACACCTAAACACCCCTGCGTACATATGGACATACAAACTTATATACATGCATATGCTAATTCACATATACATACATACATTCATACATGCATACGTATTCACATAAACACGTATATGCGTTAATGCACATATACATGCATTACATACTTCAAAAATGCATCCTTATATACAAGTTCCGTACATGCATACATACATTTTTGTGTGCATACATGGCAAAATTTATGATACTAGTAATTCAGTTTTTGTATATGAGTGTGACATTCATTGAGTCGGGGCAACAAGAACGCATTTAAGAAAGTAGCAGATTAAGGACAAGGTAGAAACAAGAGACTGATAAACATTAAAAAAAGAGAGAAAACAGTCAAATTAATGAAGACTTAATAATAATATGAATGAAAATCAAAGAGAACACAGAGATGGAAGGTGTTGTGACTTGTCAGATGTGAAGGGAAAATAAGAGATCTATAATGAATGTGCCAGAATAATCGGTTAAGTAGTTCAAAAGACCTTCATTTGTTCCTTTATATATAAGTATATATACTTACATGCGTACTGCACACACATATATACATACATACATACATATATATATATATACATAAATATATGAATATGTATGTATATATATATATATATATATATATATATATATATATATATATATATATATATATATATATATATGTGTGTGTGTGTGTGTGTGTGTGTGTGTGTGTGTGTGTTTGTGTGTGTTTGTGTGTGTGTCTGTGTGTGTGTGTGTGTGTGCGTGTGTGTGTGTGTGTGTGTGTGTGTGTGTGTGTGTGTGTGTGCGCTAGCGGTTTGTGTTATTGTGTGTTTATATATTCATACTCAGGCACATGTACACACACTGGCATACATAAATGGATACATACATACATGCATAAATACATACTTACACGCATGTATATATGTTCTTATATATATATATATATATATATATATATATATATATATATATATATATATATATATATATATATATGTGTGTGTGTGTGTGTGTGTGTGTGTGTGTGTGTGTGTGTGTGTGTGTGTGTATGTGTGTGTGTGTGTGTGTGTGTGTGTGTGATTACCCAATTGTGTTTACGGGAAAGAGCCCAAAGCTCGTATCTTCCCGTCTCCTCATCGGTTCCATTTTATACTTAGTGATACTTATCATACTTGTCCTTAAAACTATGGATTGAGATAGCATTAACTACCTTCTCGCTTAGCCAATTCCAATTATCAACTACTCTTACACTGAAAAAGTATTTCCTTACATCCTGCAAAGAAGTTTTCTTACGAAGCTTCAAACTATGACCTCTAGTTCTAGAGCCAGCCATATCAAAATATCGATCCCTATCCACTCTATCATAACCATGAAGGAATTTAAAGACTGTCACCATATCCCCCCTCACTCTTCTAGCTTTGAGTGATGGTAAGTCTAATTCCCTCAGCCTCTCATCATAACTGAGATTGCGTATTTCTGGCACCAGTTTCGTGGCATGTTTATGAACTTTTTCAAGCTTAGCTATGTGCTTTTTCAAGTGTGGATTCCAAAAGGGGGCTGCATATTCGAGTTTTTGTCTCACATAGGTTACATAAATATTTCTGAACATTTCCTTGTCCATGTGCCTGAAGGCTACCCTTACATTTGATAAGAAAGCATATGCTGCCCTTACTATGCCATTTATATGCATTTCTGGAGACAAATCGGCCAGTATGTTTCCTCCTAGATCTCTGTCATTCTCTGTCTCTTGAACTTGTACTCCTGACACCGAGTACTTAAGCTTGGGCCTTCTTGCACTTGTACCCATTTGCATTACCTTACATTTTGTAGTACTAAACTTCATTAGCCAGTTTTTGGACCACTCATGCAGACAATTCAGATCTTTCTGAAGTTCTCTGATATTGTTCTCGTTTCTTTCTTTCTTCACAATCTTTGCATCATCTTCAAACATATTCATGAATGAATTTACAGACTGGTAGGTCATTTACATATACAAGGAACAAAAGTGGCCCTTAAACTGAACCCTGTGGAACTGCACTACTAACTCTTCTCCTTTCAGACACTGAGTGTCTTACTTTAACCCTCTGTTCCCTTCCTTCTAAGTAAAGTTTTATCTTTCTAGACATTTCCACCTATTCTAGCCATTGCTTGCAGCTTCTTAATAAGTCTCCCGTATGGAACAGTGTCAAATGCTTTCTGGAAGTCTAGGAATATGCAATCTGCCCAGCCCTCTCTTTCCTGTAAGATTCGGCTTACCTCGTCATAAAATTATAATAAGTTTATTACTGTTGATCTACCTTCTCTGAAGCCATGTTGTCTTACTGACTAAATGTTGAAGGATTCCAAGTGAAGAGAGATATGTTTCCATAGTAGTTTCTCTATAACTTTGCAAACTATGCTGGTCAAGGAAACTTGTCTATAGTTCAGAGCCGTATCCCTCCTTCCCCTTTTGAAGATAGGTATCACGTTTGCGTGTTTCCAGCATCTTGGAATCTCCCCTGACTCCAGTGACTCTTTAACTATGATACTTTGTGCCACTGATACTGAGTTTGTGCATATTTTAAGTACATGAGGGGATATATCATCAGGACCTGTAGCTTTATGGACATGTAACTCCATCAGCGATTTGCATTCCTCTGTGGTTGAAAGGTTGATGTTCTCTAATACTGGCCCATGAGCTTCTATCTCTGCAATCTGAGGGGGTGGGGTATTTTCTACTGTAAATACTGACTGAATCTCCTTGAACAATTCTTTGCAGATCTCTCCATCCATCTCAGTGATACATCCATCCGCTTTCTTATGTGTATGTATTTGTGTGTGCGCACTTCGTGTGTTTGTGTGTGTATGTATTAATACACAGGCACATATACACACAATGCTATACATAAATGCATCCACGCATACATTGATTCAAAAATGCATACACGCATGCATATATATTCTTATTTATATGTATGCATGTCGTAGGACTTTTGGCTAGGTGTCAAAAGAAACATTGAACACTCTCTCCAGTGTGTAATAGGATGAGGCCTATGGTTAAGAAAGTGTCACAAAGATATATGGCTGGTCCCGTGGGACTCGGCATCTGGCGTTCAAATATCTCAAGAGGGTGTGAGATATAAACAAGTCCTTTATTCCCCATACCACACAGGAACACTTGTCCTAAATGTGAAGTACATGCCCGGGGGAGATACCCAATGGCAATAGGCGATTACCACCCACTCCTTTGCAATAGGCTCGTTGGAATAACCCCTCCCCAAAATAGGCGGGACTCCACTTCGAACCTGGAGTTGATTTGCAGGACTGGATGTTAAGCCACGCCCTGCCCTTGGGGTATTTCAAGAACCACCCAGGGCAGGCACAGTGAGTTGAGTTAGAGACCGGGCCTTGCCAGCAGCAGAGTTAACACAGTACAGCTGAGTTAGCCTCCCCCTTTTGGGGGTGGGACTCAGGAATTAGTCGTGACAGGAACTGTAGTAATAGGAGCTCTGAGTACATAGATGTTAAAATAAGAATAAAAGTAATATAAGGAAGATGTCTTTCACCAACCACGCTACCATAATTATAATTATATAACGTAGGGGGTAAAAGCCCTATGTCAGTGGTGGACAGCTCGGGATCAATCCACGCCAACACTTTACCGAAGAGAAAGAAGAAAAAAAATAGAAGAAAAAAATATATAGCATCTATGGAAGAAAAGTACAAGTGAAGAAACTTCAAGACGCTTACCAGCAGTGAGAGAGTGACACCGAGAAAATCAGAGCTCCCCCTTCACTTACAGTATCATATTATGAGATCCAGCCACTCTCCCCCGCCTCCGTATTGGCAAGGCCCCTCCCCAGCAGTAAAAGTATCAACGAAAGTATTCATGGAAGTCACCGTCGCACTGAGCCAAAGTGTGACCGGGGCATTGAGTGAAAATGCCCATTGCAAGAAGTATAAGTTGCCGGATCCGACCAAGAAGATGGCTATTCGTCGATTTTACTCGAGAGATAGAGAATTGGACGGGAACCTCCAGCGCCCAGAAAGGAAAACCCCCTCCTTCCTTGCCTTCTGCCATGAAGTTTTTCAGGACCACCTCCTTAAAATAGCTAAGTACTTGTGATCTGTATCCAGTGAGTAATGGGACAATTATTAAAAGAAATTGAGGTCGGTGGACGCCGCCATTTTATCTTGTAGTTATGCTTTGACTCAGCCAACCCGCCTATGAGGGGTGTGGCGCCTAATAAGTTGATAAAAGTAGAATTTCTGTACCCATTACTAACATGGATAATTTGTACTAATAGCTATAAGCAGTAATAAACTCCGTTTTTTGTTATAATTTGAGTAATGTAAAGAAATTTCGTTGGAAGTGCGTTCCATTTATTTGTATTAATGCTTAGATTGAATTTTAAGAACGCGAATGTATCGATTTTTAATTGAAAATTTTTTGATATACATGCAATCACTATTACAGTATATTAATTTCTTAAGTGTAAGAATTATAGTGAGTAATATACTTGAATCTGCTTTTAAGGTTTTACTTAGAACACGTGTGATTTTCGAGAAAGGAATGTGGAAGTGACCATTCGATCTCCCAACCTCGTTATTATAAATCTGTAGTAATTGTACTGATCCTTGATATTTAATGTACGAAAAATCATTTTTATATAAATTTCTTAAAGCGTAAGAAATCGAGTGTTAAGATTGCGCCTGTTTTCAAGGTTCTTTCTTTTTTTTTTTTTTTTTTCCCCGCGGGAGTAATGTTTTAGCGAAAGAAAGACATAAATGACAGAATGTTTTTTAATGTTGTTATGATGAAGGGATTAACATTACGATACGTGTGTGGCATTTTATTTTTGAAGAATAAGAAATTTTGTGATATTGTTTAGAGATGAGTTTTTTAATTTCGCGCTATGCAGGCGAAAGTAAGAGTAAATTAGAGGAATTTGTGCTGTCCTAGAATAGGGAAGGATTTTCAGTGTCACCCAAACGTAGCTTCAAGGGAGTAGAATGTTTGTTTGTTCGTGAGAATGGGACCTAGGACTGGTGAGGAAGTCTGTGACCGCACGGCTCAGCCGAGATTTCACCTTTACTCTCCTTCAGAGAGATAAGGAAAAGGGAAACCAACGTTGTAAATAAAAGGGAATTTTACAGAAAGGGGATGATTGTCTTGAAAGTGATATAGCGAATGTGATAGCGAATGAGTATGAATGACTGGGGGTATAATGGGGGGGGTGCTCTAGGGGGTGAAATCGCGGAAAGCACCGTTAGGAAGCATGATTGGGGAGTCTGCGAGGATCGTTCCCCTGCTCGGCCAGGTCCTTCTGCATGCCATATCAGAGTGTATTTATGGGAGGTGATGCGCTGTTGCAATATCTAGTGAGGGATATGTTTGAGAAAGTAATTCTCCACCTGCCCAGATATGGTTGAAATGCCAAGTTTGTTTTATTTTTGTTTTGTCCCCTACTCCGCCATTGAGATTATTATTCGATTTCCGAGAGATTCCAAGATAGATGTTACGTGATAAAGGACGTAAATCTTTGAATGATTCTTTATTTTCTTTGCTAGCTGCAGTATATACATTATTTGTCTGAAGAGATATGTTAGATTGATAAAATAAAACTTTGCGAGTTTTAGCCATGATAATGTTTTATCAAAATTATTTCAGCTTGGTCATAAAGAAAGAGTGAGAGCTGACACGAAATGACAACAAGAATGTTACACAGCTGTATCCCGTATTTGAGAGAGCAGAAGTTTATCCAGAAGCCAAAAGAACAGGGGAGAAAACAGCGCCCACATGCGCACCCCCGTAAAAGCAAACAGACAGAGCAGTTATAAGTCAAATTCGAGATAGTAAAAGAATATATATATTTTATGTTTGAATTGTTTATGTACAACTCCGTACGAGATTTTGAAACTTAAGCAAAATGCATTCTTTACTGTTGCTAATGAAATATACTTTTTGTTTTTATTATTGCATCCACAGAGATAGACTTTTTATATTCTTTGATACCCGTTTTTGTTATATAGTTCTTTTTGTATTGAAGAAATCTTTAAAATCTTACTTAAAGAGTTTTGAAAAGATTATCTAGAGATAACTATGGTTAATCCCTATCATTTTCATGAATTTTAGATTACAATTGAGCTAATTAAAGATAATCGAGATTATTAGAGATTATTTGCTGAGTTTTAAATTTAAAACTAATGATATTTAAGTCATTATAAGACGTCTGTTAAGAAAAAAGATATTTGTACTTTTGTTGATAGTAGTAAAGATATTGTCACATATGATTTTAATCTTTTGCTTTAATTTCATCAGAGTGTGTGTGCTTTGACTCAACCCTCTGATTTATAGCAAGAAAAGAGAGAGATTGTCCTTATAGACAAGGATGTGTATGCTGTTACAGTAAAGTCCTTATCAAGATTAAACAGAAAGGAATGGATTTATGCTTCGACAGTTCTGCAGTTGTACACTAAGTTCTTTTTGCTTTTGTTTTTGTTAATGAGGAAATAAGAATAGCCCTCTGACAATAAACGTAAGACTCTATCGATAGTCATTGCTAACGTTTGTTCACGTTCATTTGTTTATTTATTTTATTATTAGAGATACTCTGCGACAATTTTTTATTTTTTTTAGTACAAGTAAAAGGAAGAGGCCCGTCTCAGCTGACACATGGGTGGAAACCGCAACGTATTTCACGGTCGCCCAGTCTCTCTCTCTCTCTCTCTCTCTCTCTCTCTCTCTCTCTCTCTCTCTCTCTCTCTCTCTCTCTCTCTCTCTCTCTCTCTCTCTCTCTCTCTCTCTCTCTCTCTCCTACCTTTCACTCGACTCTGAGCCTGACAGAGGCTCCGTTCAATGCTAAAAGAATGTAGCCGTCTTTGATTTTCTTTTTTTGTTTTTTTTCCAGCGAAGCTAGGCGATAATTGTGCCTACATTTTATTGCAGTCGATAGATTGTTGCATGCTGTTATTGCATAAATACTGATAAGACATCGGTAGTACCGCCATTTGCATAAATGTTTGTGCCACATGTCGCAACTGTTTAGAGAATAGATAGAACTCCCATTGACAAATTGTGGAGCCAGCGAGTTGCCACTTATGCTCTATATATATACATTGATTATGACAGCAGGAATTTAAATATTAAAAGAGACTGTGTTAGAATGAGCATTACTATGAAGTATAAGTATAGAACTCTGTTCTTACTTCTGAATGCCAGTCTCCATTGTATATATATTGATGTTTCTGACTTAGTATATTTATTTTTATTGTTTATTATTCTTATTTTGATCATGATTATTAGTAATGTTATTATGTTGACTGATATTGTTGCTATCTCTCAATGGCCTGTTGCTAATTATTATTTTTGAAATGAAATCAGCAGTAACTTGATGATTTGTATCTTTTATCTGAATTCATACTTGATGTTACTGTAGCCACCGCTAATAAGAATGTTTCTTTAGTGGCTTTTCTCAGCATTTAATGATTGTTCTTTTTGACATTTATAGTAGAGTAATGCTATGTAGCAGTTGCTAAGCCCTAAGTATCTTGGAATAATAATCTAGTTGTGTAGACACATACCTTCCATTACCACCCTATTCCTAGGCAGCCCCGACCTGCAAGTTCTAAAAGTCTTTAGATTTTGTCCGCTCAGACAAGTCCCTAGTGCCCATTGAATAGAGATTGCAATCACTTGCAGTTGCAGGGGAGGCAAAGTATAGCCTCGATTACCAACGTATGGCCATTGTTGGTACCCTGAAGTCATAGGGAACCTTTCTTACAAATGTAGTAGTGACAGAGGTTCAAATTTTCATCCCGAAGTCTGCTTCGAAGGTACGTGTGGATGGCCGTACGGAAGAGAAATCGCTGTGACGTTGCAAGGTCTCCTGCGTGGTGGTCTTAGTCAAGATCGGCCGAGGGCGGGACGAGGAAGCCAGGCTGGAAGGATTAGAAAGGTGCCCATCCTTCCTTTTTGTCTTGCCTATCCGAGTAAAGGAGATATGGTAACAAACCTGGGCCTGCAGCAAGGACGGCGGGGGAGTGAAAAAATGGAATCCCCGAGGGAAACCGTGGAATAGCGCCTAGCAAGAATTCATGAGCAAGAGACAGAGAAATTAAAAGTCGTCCTAGACAGAGAAAATAAAAGTCGTCCTAGACAGAGAAAATAAAAGTCGTCCTAGACAGAGAAAACAAAGTCCTAAAAAAACACTCTAAAAGGCCATGTAAACGAAAAAATGAAATCCCCGAGAGAAACCGTGGAATCGCGCCTAGCAAGAATTCATGAGCAAGGGAAGGAAAGAAATAAAAGTTTTAAACTACTTTAAAAAACCATGTAATCTTGATGAAATCCCAGAAACAAGGAAATCCCCATACATGTCATAACTGTAGTGAAAAGAGAGGAAAAGAAACACAGAAATATTTTAAAATATTTTAATAATACCTTTAGAAGCCACGTAAATGCGTTGATGGGATTCAAACAGAAAGAAAAATAATCCCTATACATGTCCAAACTTTAGTGAAGAGAGAAAGAAGGGTATTTAAAAATCCCTTATTAGTTAATTAAAATTACCCCCGTATTAGAACTGAAAAAATGGGAAAGAAAATGTCCCCACCGTCTTTGTCCACTGTGCTAAAAGACAAAATATTTTTATTTTTATTTTTATTTTTTTTTGTTTTACTAGCTTTAAGATAATTTTAAGCGAAAACTCAGAGTCTCCCTTAGATATAGTTTTGAATAAGTGCCATTGATAAATTGTATGATTTGCACTAAGAGTAATAAGTTGCTTTTCTGCTTGAATAATATCAGTTTTGCTTAGATATTATCACAGTTTTGCTTTAGTATTATTCTTGTTTGAATTATGATTTAATCTTTAGGTTCATTAAGTTTTTATATTAATTGGTCTCTGAATAGTAATTGAATATGGAAATAGTGAATGTTTTAACTTTACTAAAAGTAACAAATGTTTTGTTTGAGGAGTAGTTTTTAAGGCCAAATTTTAAAATAAATTAATGCCCCTAATAATGATAGGAATAGAATTT
>JAXCGZ010020792.1:167500-175000 GCA_037179515.1 Halocaridina rubra
TCTCTCTATTTTCCTAAGGCAGAACAGCTGTTCGATCCCAAAGCAAGCGATGTACTTGCAGTGCTTAGGGCGCTATGCACTGCAGAGGTCATACTGGTCTGGATGCAATGTTATGCAGTGATTTTGCTTCATTCCTAGTATAGGCACCTAAGTTAATTTGTAAGTCCTTAATCTGGGATTGAGATAAAATACTGGTTTGTAATTTTGTATTGCATTGATATAAATTTGTTTAGATAAATTTAGGTTAGGTTAGGTTAACCTAACTTAACCAAACAATAGATTTTGAACGCAGGTGTCTCATCTAAGGTTGAGGAATGTCTGGGGCCTATTCTGGGAGTGAGCCATTATAATATTTAATTGTGGATATTTATAGACATAGACCGGATCAACTAGAGAATACGAACCTTCAAATTTCCAGGTGGAAAAGGTTTGGTTAGTAAATCTGGCGAAAGCGCTCTTAATGATAATCTGATTCTTGATCAATCTCAGAATAGGCACCTGATTAAGATTTTCGGTGTATAATCAATGGCTAAATATAAAGATAAGTTCTTAATTATAAATAGAGTTACATTAGGGTAAGTTAGGTTAACATAACCTAAATGAACAATAATTTTATTTTAATTCACGAAGTTTTTGTCATTTCATTCTTAGGAAGATTCCTAATTTGAGATTAAGGGAAGTATGCAGTGGGGGAGGGAGGGAAGGAGGTAGCAGGAAGGAGGAAAGTAGGGGAGGGAGAAAGAATGAGGGAAGTGCGGGGAAAGAGGAAAGGGGAGGGAGAAAGAGGCAGGGATGGTGGGGGAGGGCTAAGGAGGGAGGGAGTAAGGGATTGAAGACTTAGATGAAAATAGGAAAGAATCGAGATTTATCCATCCTTTTAGAGAGTGAGTGTGTGTGTGTGTGCATAAGAGAGAGAGAGAGAGAGAGAGAGAGAGAGAGAGAGAGAGAGAGAGAGAGAGAGAGAGAGAGATGATACATCCCCTCTCAAGTAACAAAGGGTCAAGGTTGGTGACTTCGAGGAGGAGATGGCGTGAGGAGAACGAGGAGGAGGAGGAGGAGGAGGAGGAGAGAGAGAGAGAGAGAGAGAGAGAGAGAGAGAGAGAGAGAGAGAGAGATTATTTTTCCATCTGTATTAATTAAATGGCCAGTAACATTTTGAATGCTTTAATTATGTAAGGCTCTCTCTCTCTCTCTCTCTCTCTCTCTCTCTCTCTCTCTCTCTCTCTCTCTCTAATGAGTTTCATCTTTATTTAGTATTAGTTTTTACATGAAAGCTACAACTTGAAAGGAAATTATTATTATTATTTTTATTTATTTTATTTTATTATTATTAAGTATAAAATGGAACCGATCAGGAGACGGGAAGATACGAGCTTTGGGTTCTTTCCCGTAAACACAATTAGGTAATCACACTCACAAATTTAGAAAAGAGTTTTAGGAGCTGAAAACGGAAGATGATGCCATAAATACTTCCTTTGCTGATGCACTAGAGGGGAATGTGGCAGTAAAAGAGGCTGTGAAGGTGGTGGCACTGGAAAGCATACAAACAGTTGACTATAAAGTAACAGTATTCGAAAAAATTAAAGATGTTGTGATGGAAAAGGCAAATCTACTAATTAAACAGGCACTTAATAAAGTGAAGACAGTGGTAATCTCTGGCATAAGCGAATCCCAGGAGCCAACATGGCAGGGGAGACTTGAAGAAAATAAATCTAGGGTTAAAAAAGCTTGGAGTAGTTTGTGGTCCTGAGGATATTGTAAACATTCACAAACTAGGCAAATATTCGAGGGAGGGAAAGCAAAGACCAACAAAAGTAACCTTTTAGAGAGGGGACACATGTAGAGAAATACTAATTAGGAAAAAAAAGTCTAAAAGACCTTCAAGAATTCAAAGTGTTCATTAGATGATACAGAACACAGGAAGAGATGGAAAAGATAAAAACTTGTTGCAAGAGGCAAGAAGGTTAAATAAGGAAAGAAATGAAGAAGAGAAGAAAAATGTTCATTTTAGAGTTTTTCCAGACAAAGGGGAGATAAAGAAGATAATGAGAGAAAATCAGGGGATGGGGCCTCATTAAGATTGTTATACACAAATGCTGATGGATTAGCTGGTAAGGCAGCAGAATTAAAAGATAGGATTCACAACAGTAAGGCAGATATAGTAGCAGTTACAGAGACTAAGTTGAGTGAGGACATAAACAGTGTCACAGTTTTTCCTAAGGGCTTCAGAATATTAAGGGTTGAAAGATCTGAGAGGACTGGTGGAGGGATAGCACTGCTCATAAGTGAAAGGATTCAGGTTGAAGAAATAAACTTGGCTATAGAATGTGAGTTCAAGGAATTTATTGTTGCTCGCATAAATACTGCATCAGAGAGCATTGTAATAACATAGGCTAGAAGTTTATGAGGAAAGTCTTATAGGTACTGTGGAAGTCATAAACTCAGTTGTTAACATGGCATGGGAGAGAAATGTAGGATTTCGATTATGGGAAATTCTAATCATAAAGAGATAGATTGGATAAATCTTGACCCACACAGTGGTGAGGACTCATTCGGGGCAAGCTTCCTAGATTGCGTACAAGGGAATTTCCTACACCAACATGTAATGGAACCAACGAGGGCCAGGGTTGGGGATGAGCCATCACTACTTGATCTAGTATTCACAGATAACGTGCTGGATATTGATAAAATTGAGTATGAACCACCAATCGGAAAGAGTGACCTCTCTGTGTTGTTGATGGAGTATATCATTGAAGATATTCTGCCTGAGAGTAGAGGCACTGAGAACATGAGGAGGAACTATCTGAAAGATGATTACATCAAAATGAATGAGCTTTTTGCAATTATTGACTGGAGAACCTTATGTTACTACAAATCTGTACAAGAAATGTACGACATCTTTTGTGAGAAATATGAGAAGATAGTAGATTGCTGCATACTTTTCACCAAAGTAGGTGTAATTCATGCCAGAGAGAAATGGTTCGATAATGAGTGTAACAGAGCTAAGGAATGGAGAGACAAATGCTGGAAAAAGTATAGGAGGAGAAAAAACATAAATGCCTGGCAAACCTACAAAAGAGCAAGAAATGATTACCTAAGTAAAAAAAAGAGAGGCAGAGAGAGACTATGAAAGTGAGATCACCAGGAAGGCTAAAAAATCCCAAGCCTTTCCACAGCCTTATCAGGGAAAACTGAAGGTAAAAGAACAGGTTTTAAGGCTTAAGAGAGCGGATGGAAGCATTACTGAGACGAATGAAGAGATCTGCAAAGAATTGAACAAGGAGTTTCAGTCAGTCTTTACAGTAAAAAATACCCCACCCCCTCAAATTGCAGAGATAGAAGTTCACGGTCCGGTAGTAGAGAACATCAATTTAGCCACAGAGGTATGCAAAGCGCTGATGGAGTTAGATGTCCATAAAGCTACAGGTCCTGATGATATATCCCCTCATGTGCTTAAAAAAATGCACTAACTCAATATCAGTGGCACTAAGTATGATATTTAAAAAGTCACTGGAGTCAGGGGAGATTCCAAGATGCTGGAAACAAGCAAATGTGATACCTATCTTCAAAAAGGGAAGGAGGGATATAGCTTTAAACTATAGACCAGTTTCCTTGACCAGCATAGTTTGCAAAGTAATGGAGAAACTACTAAGGAAACATATCACTCTTCATTTGTAATCCTTCAACTTTTTGTCAGTGAGACAACATGGCTTCAGAGAAGGTAGGTCAACAGTAACAAACTTATTATAATTTTATGATGAGGTAAGCCGAATCTTACAGGAAAGAGAGGACTGAGTAGACTGCATATTCCTAGACTTCCAGAAATCGTTTGACACTGTTCCACATGGGAGACTTCTTAGGAAACTGCAATCAATGGCTAGAATAGGTGGAAATGTCTTGGAATGGGTAAAAACTTACTTAGAAGGAAGGGAACAGAGGGTTAGAGTAAGACACTCAGTGTCTAAATGGAAAATAGTTAGTAATGGAGTTCCACAGGGTTCGGTTTTAGGGCCACTTTTGTTCCTTATATATGTAAATGACCTACCAGAGTCTGTAAATTCATTTATGAATATGTTTGAAGATGATGCAAAGATTGTGAAGAATGTAAGAAATGAGAACAATGTTAGAGAACTTCAGGAAGATCTAAATAGTCTGCATGAGTAGTCAGAAAAGTGGCTAATGAAATTCAATACTTCAAAATGTAAGGTAATGAGAATGGATACAAGTGCAAGAAGGCCCAAGCTTGACTACTCGGTAGCAGGAGCACAAGTTCAAGAGACAGAGAATTAAAGAGATCTAGGAGTAAACATACTGGCAGGTTTGTCTCCAGAAATACATAGAAATGGCATAGTAAGGGCAGCATATGCATTCTTATCAAATGTAAGGGTAGTCTTCAGGCACATGGACAAGGAAATGTTCAGAAATATTTATGTAACCTATGTGAGGCCAAAGATTGAATATACAGCCCCCTTTTTGAATCTGCACTTGAAAAAGCACATAGCTAAGCTTGAAAAAGTTCAAAGACATGCCCCGAAACTGGTGCCAGAAAAACGCAATCTAAGTTATGATGAGAGGCTGAGAGAATTAGACTTACCATCACTCGAAGCTAGAAGATTGAGGGGGGATATAGTAACTTTCTTACATCATGGTTATGATAGAGTGGATAGGGATCGATATTTTGATGTGGCAGGCTCTAGAACTAGAGGTCATAGTTTGAAGCTTCGTAAGAAAACTTCTTTTCAGGATGTAAGGAAGTACTTTTTCAGTGTAAGAGTAGTTGATAATTGGAATTCGTTAAGTGAGGAGGTAGTTAATGCTATCTCAATCCATAGATTTAAGGACAGGTATGATAAATTATCACTAAGTACAAAATGGAACCGATCAGGAGACGGGAAGATACGAGCTTCGGCATCTTCCCCAAGCACAATTATGTAATCACACACACACACACACACACACACACACACACACACACACACACACACACATATATATATATATATATATATATATATATATATATATATATATATATATATATATATATATAGAGAGAGAGAGAGAGAGAGAGAGAGAGAGAGAGAGAGAGAGAGAGAGAGAGAGAATTAAAATATGCTTATATACAAAGAAATTCACTCAAAATAGGAAGAAATAAAAATATAAAAAATACAACAACTTTAGAATAATACTTAAACAAATTGAAATTACCCCAAATTTCAATTAAGACACGAAAAATCTTTTGTTTTAACCTAGGCTTTGCGATTTTAATGCATATAAATTGTACAATATTGAATTCATTTTTATTTTGTCATTATTAAAAACTTATTTATCAAAAGGACACTTACATTAATCTTTACAATGATCTTTGCCAGATTGAAGCGGTTTATTATTATTATTATTATTATTATTATTATTATTATTATTATTATTATTATCATTATTATTATTATTATTATTATTATTTGGGAATAGGTGCCTACGGGCACTCCCAAATTTGCATAAAAGGTCATTATTACATTCTCATGCATAGGGAATTCTTATATACAATAACACTGGTTTAATTACTTCCTCTTAAATTAAACAATATTGTAATAATATTTGATGCTACATTTGTTCTGGAGACAGTCTCGCTACTGTAATCCAAAGCTAATGGCCAATATTGACAAATTTTGTGTCTATAAACGTATTCTGTTCGGGCCAAACGAAAGGTCATTTGGCAAATAGGAAAAATGAATTGGTAAATGACTCTTCAATTGTAGCAAATTATAAATGTTCTTTTCAGATTGTTACAATGTATTGATTACGATTTTAAATTCGGATTTTTTTTATAAGCTGACATATTCTTTCTTTTGTAAGTTATGGATAGAGTCATTTATAAATTGTAATTTAATTAGAATTTGCTAATTGTTAGAATCTGCAGTTATTGGATTTTTGTTATGAACGATAATGAAAAATATTTGTTTTTGTAAATTTTATTTATTTTTTTTTTTTTTTTGGCGTGACTGTCTTTGTATATAAGAATGAATTTCTTGCTATTTGTAATTCCTTTTGGTTGGTTTGTTTGATATCAATATGTAATTATGTAGACTTTTCCTTAGATTTATGAAGTATGTTTTATCTTTTATTGAAGATTTGGTTTATATATGAACGCAGACTAGACACGTTCGAAACGTTATCTTATGATCTAGTGTCTCTGACGGGGGAAATTACCCAATAAATATCAACAATATGGAGGACTGTAATCGCCTTTTGCAGTTTTTCAACATACATAAGATTCCCCTCTGGAATGTCATGTGTGATATTATTATCATTGTTATTGTTATCATTATTATTATTATTATTATTATTATTATTATTATTATTATTATTATTACTATTATTGTTATTATTAATATTATTATTATTATTATTATTTTTATTATTATTATTATTATTATTATTATTATTATTAATATTATTATTATTATTATTATTATTATTATTATTATCATTATTGTTGTTATTATTATTAATTTATATATTGTCCTTCAGGAGATCTTGGGCGTGGTGGGTGAGGACGGGACGGTCTCGTGGGTGCCATTAACGCCCATAACCACCTTCAGGGACGTGGCTGCCTGCGTCAGAGACACAGGGGATCCCTTGCCACTCCTGCTGGAAACATCACCCTTAGGGGGTAAGTTCAAATGTATTATCTTGCATCTCAAGTTTTTGGGCTGAACGAAAAATATTTAGTAATAATAATGTATATATATATATATATATATATATATATATATATATATATATATATATATATATATATATATATATATATATATATATATATATATATATATATTTTTTTTCCACCGCTTAACCTACGGTGACTAATAATATATATATATATATATATATATATATATATATATATATATATATATATATATATATATATATATATATATGTGTGTGTGTGTGTGTGTGTGTGTGTGTGTGTGTGTGTGTGTGTGTGTGATTACCTAATTGTGTTTACGGGAAAGAGCACAAAGCTCGTATCTTCCCGTCTCCTCATCGCTTCCATTTTATACTTAGTGATATTTATCATACCTGTCATTAAAACTATGGATTGAGATAGCATTAACTACCTCCTCGCTTAGCGAATTCCAATTATCAACTACTCTTACACTGAAAAAGTATTTCCTTACATCCTGCAAAGAAGTTTTCTTACCAAGCTTCAAACTATGACCTCTAGTTCTAGAGCCAGCCATATCAAAATATCGATCCCTATCCACTCTATCATAACCATGAAGGAATTTAAAGACTGTCACCATATCCCCCCTCACTCTTCTAGCGTCGAGTGATGGTAAGTCTAATTCCCTCAGCCTCTCATCATAACTGAGATTGCGTATTTCTGGCACCAGTTTCGTGGCATGTCTTTGAACTTTTTCAAGCTTAGCTATGTGCTTTTTCAAGTACGGATTCCAAAAGGGGGCTGCATATTCGAGTTTTGGCCTCACATAG
>JAXCGZ010020792.1:180000-190000 GCA_037179515.1 Halocaridina rubra
TCTCCTCCTGATAGCCCTATTGTCTTCGAAACTAAAGAAATTTACCCTCTTGACTCTATCAACATATTAGGAATCCATATAGCCTCTAACTTGTCTTGGAGGAATCACATAATCCAAATTTCTAAATCTTCATCTAAAAAATTGGGGGTTTTGCTTCGTTTTCGTCATTACTTTTCCTCATTGCAGTTACTTAAAATTTACAAAGGTCGTATCCGCCCCTGCTTAGAATACTGCTGTCACATCTGGGGTGCTTCTTCCTTTACTTATCTTCTTGATAGGGTTGAATCTAAGGCAGTCAGACTCATTAATGATCCTTCTCTTACTTCTAACCTAGATTCTCTATCTCTTCGCCGTAAGGTATCTTCCCTTTCGATTTTCTATCGCTACTACTTCCATCGCTGCTCTGATGAGTTGGCGAGTTGCATCCCTCCTCCACTGCCGAGGCCGCGTAACACTCGCCAAGCGGCTTCATCTCACAGGTACTGTGTGGAGATTTGTAGCTCGCGGATTGGTCGGTGCAGCGACTGCTTCTTCCCATCTACCTTTAGACTCTGGAACTCTCTTCCTCCTTCTGTCTTTCCTAATTCTTATGACCTTTCATCCTTCAAAAAGCAGATCTATCGTCATCTCAGAGCCTAGTCCTCCATATCTCTGGGTCCTCTTTACTTTGACTGCTTTTTTCTGTCTGTCGTTTTCCTTTGTTCAACATTACCTCATCTCTGCCTTGCCCTTAACCTTTTTCTTTTCCTTCGTCTCGGTATTTTCTCGTGGCCGGGCCTATATTGATGAGGGTAGTTTCTGCCTGTCCCGGTGTCACTCTTAAAAAAAATAATAATAATGATAATGATAATAATAATAATAATAATGATAATAATAATAATTATTATAACTTTAATAATAATAATAATAATCGTCTCCATATCACTCTATTCCCTACATCCTCCTCCGTCACTCCACACTCCCTTATGTCCTCCCTCACTAAATCCATAAACCTCCTCTTTGGCCTACCTTTTCTTCTCCTTCCCACCTCTCGCACCATATCCCTGAACCGTCCTACCCATGCTGTCCCTCTAATATACTCATTCTTTATCCTGGCCATCCTTGTCACACCCAGAGTAACCGCAGCATTTTTTTTTTTTTTGCTTGAGTATGACAATCTTCATGATACATAATGTAGCAGGTCTTACTACAGTCTTCTAACCTTTACCTTTCCCTCTTACAAGTACAATTTTATCACATATCACTCCTCTCTCCCCACTCCATCCTGCTTCCACTCTCTTCCCCTCTCTTCACACTCTTCATTCCTTTGAATAATTGACCCCAAATATTTAAATTCATCTACCTGCGACACCTCTACAGCTTGCAACTGCACTATTCCACTGTCCTCACTCACGTTCGCACACATGTACTCTGTCTTCCTCCAGCTGACTTTCATTCCCTTTCTTTTCAGTGCATACCTTTGCCTCTCCAAGTGCACCCCATTCTGATCCCTAGTCCCTCTACAGATCAACCCGTCCATTACCATTGCAAACAAGACAGGGCTCAGGGTCGATCCTTAATGCAATTCTACATCCACTTTGAACCAATCCATCAATCCTTCACAGCTCACCGCTCTCACCCTGCCCTCATACATATTTTGCAGCACCCTCACATACTACTCTGCTACTGCCGACTTCCTTATGCAATACCATAACTCTTTTCTTGGCACCCTGTCACACGCCTTCTCTAAATCTACAAATACATAATGTTCGAGTACCTCCTTCTCGCCTGCTCTTTACTTTTCCATAAGTATTTTTAAAGAAAAATTGCATCTGTAGTGCTCCTTCCTGGCATAAGACCATATTGCAGCGCACAAATCCTCATAACTCTTCTCAAACTAGCTTCTAATACCCTTACCATAATGATAATAATAATAATAATGATAATTGTAATAATAATTATGATTTTAATAATAATAAGAATATTCGTCTCCCTATCACCCTATTCCCTGCATCCTTCTCTGTCACTCCACACGCCCTCATGTCCTCCCTCACTAAATCCATAAACCTCCTCTTTGGCCTACCTTTTCTTCTCCTTCCATCCTCTCGCACCATGTTCCCGAACCGTCATACCTGTGCTGTTCCTCTAATATACTCATTCTTTATCCTGTCCATCCTTGTCACACCCAGAGTAAACCGCAGCAATTTCAACTCTGTCTCCTGTTTTTTTTTGTGAGTGTGACAGTCTTCATGATACATAACATAGCGGGTATTACTTCCGTCTTCTAAACTTTACCATTCCCTCTTGCAGATACGATTTTACCACATATCACTCATGTCACTCCTCTCCATACACTCCATCCTCCCTTTATATCAATGCACTCTCTCCGTTCCTTTAAACACTTGACTCCACATATTTAAACTCATCCATCCAGCTTTGACACCTCTATGGCTTGCAACCTCACCTGTCCACGGTCCTCCCTCACGTTCACACACATGTACTTTCTTGCTCCTGCTGACTTTCATTTCCTTTCTCTCCAGTGCATACCTCCACCTCTCCAAATTCACCTCAGCTTGTTCCCTATTCTCTCTACAGATCAACCTGTCCATTACCATTGCAGACAAGGCAGGGCTTGGGGTCGATACTTGATGCAATCCTGCACCCACTTTGAACCATTCCATCTATCCTGCACACCTCACCGTTCTCACCCTGCCCTCATACATATTTTGCACCACCCTCACATACTTCTCTACTACCACAACTCTTCTCTCGGCACCCTGTCACACGCCTTCTCTAAATCTACAAATTCACAATGTCCGAGTAACTCCTTTTTGCCTGCTCTTTACTTTTCCATCACTTTTTCAAAGAAATAAATTGCATCTGCAGTGCTCCTTCCTGGCATAAGACAGTATTGCAGCTCACAAATCCTCAAAACTCTTTTCAGTCTAGCTTGTAATACTCCTTCCAATTATAATAATAAGAATAATAATCATAATGATAA
Source organism: Halocaridina rubra (assembly GCA_037179515.1). NCBI lineage: Eukaryota > Metazoa > Arthropoda > Malacostraca > Decapoda > Atyidae > Halocaridina > Halocaridina rubra. The sequence goes on from JAXCGZ010020792.1 coordinate 182,981, forward strand.
TAATAATAATAATTTGTCGTATAGTGTTTTTCTTACACTATACGTATTTTATAAGTAGCGAGGTCGGTGATAGAGATGCATCGTTCAATTAACAGTAATTTATATAGAGATAACTTGAACTTAACTTGTTCCTCAAAGCTCCCATTTCTATAGCTCCTGTCACCTCACTATTCCCACCCCCTTAAGGGGAGGTTCTAAACTAGGATGTAAGTTCTGCCTCCGGCAAAGTCTGACTCCTGACTAACAGACATGCGCTCTGTATGCTGTCCTATGGTGGCAGGTCTCTGAGTGCGCACTCTGCCCTCTAGCGGCTATAGGCATCTATATGAGATGCCTTACGACAAATTATTATTATAATAATAATGAAAACATAAATAAATAAATAATAATAATAATAATAATAATAATAATAATAATAATAATAATAATAATAATAATAATAATAATAATAATAATAATCTGAAGGAGATTAGCAACTGTAAAGTATTAAATGGGGAGAGTGTAGCAGTGCAACATAGTCTAGTAGTACCTGATTGCAGGCTCAGGAAATGTATGAAAAGTAAGAAGCCGAGGATGGACCCAAAGTAAAAGTGGTGGAGATTGAAAGATGCAGAGCTGAGAGCTATGTTTAAGGGAAGAGTGTTGAAAGCGATAAGGTTGCATGAAGATGTACAAGAATGGTGGACAGAGAATAGTAAGGTGACTTTGAGGGTTGCTGAGGAGGTACTTCGAAAGTCATCAGGAAGGAAACCCCCAAATGATAAAGAGTCATGGTGGTGGAATGAGGAAGTGCAAGAATGGGTGAAGAACAAGAAAGAAGCTAAGAAAAAGGCAGATTTATCAGGCCTGGAGCAGGATAAAGAAGAGTACAAGCAGGCAAAGAAGGAGGCAAGGAGAACAGTAGCAAAAGCAAAGGCAGAGAAATTGAATGAAGTCTATGAAGAGCTGGAAACACCAAAAGGAGAGAAAAAAATATGGCAAATTGCCAAGGCTCGAGATGCTGCAACCAAGGACTTGACCCAAGTAAGACAAATAAAGGATAACTATGGAGTAGTTCTAGCAGAAGAGGATGGAATAAAAAGCAGATGGGAAACTTATTTTGAAGGATTACTAAATGAAGAGAACCCAAGAGCAGTACTTGCAGATGGACTTCCAAATGAAGCAGTTACAACAACAGTGGCTAGAAGAGAGATAGAGTGGGCAGTAAGGAAAATGAAAAATGGAAAGGCAGTAGGACCTGATAAGATGCCAGTGGAGGTATGGAAGAGTCTTGGAGAGGAAGGCATAGATATCTTGTGGGACTTAATGCAAAAGATCTTTAGTCAGGAAAAGATGCCAGAGGAATGGAGAGGAAGCTTAATCTTCCCAATCTATAAAGGGAAGGGAGACATTCAGGAGTGTGGAAACTATAGAGGTGTAAAGTTGTTAAATCATACTATGAAGATATGGGAGAAGATCATGGAGAGGAGACTCAGAGAGGTAACAACACTTGGGGATGAACAGTTTGGCTTCATGCCTGGAAGAGGGACAGTGGATGCCATATTTGCCTTGAGACAAATGATGGAAAAGCATAGGGAGAAATAAAAAGGACTGCATATGGTGTTTATTGACCTGGAAAAGACATATGATTGAGTACCACGTCAAGAGGTGTGGAGGTGTATTAGAGAAAAGGGAGTCCCCGAGAAATATGTAAGAATCATCCAAGATATGTATGAGAGGGCAGAGGCAAATGTTAAGACAAAAAAGTCTCTCAGTAAATGTTGGTCTGCATCAAGGGTCTGCTTTGAGTCCATATCTATTTGATCTGGTCTTGGATGTAGTAACCCAGGGTATTAGAGATCAGTCTCCATGGTGTATGCTATTTGCAGATGACATTATACTGTGTAGCAACAGACGAGAGGTAGTGGAGGAGAAGCTTGAGGAGTGGAGAAGAGTGATGGAGGATAGAGGACTGAAAATCAGCAGGAAGAAGACAGAGTACCTGAGGTTGAGAGATGATGAGGATGGGGAGGTCAATTTGCAGGGGAAGGTGTTGAAAAGAGTTGAAAGTTCAAGTATTTTGGATCAACAGTAGCAGAGGATGGTGATCTAGAGTCAGAAATAACCCACAGAATACAAGCGGGATGGAAGAACTGGAAGAAAGTGTCTGGAGTGCTGTGCTACAGGAGAATAGCGATTAAGTTGAGGGGCAAAGTGCATAAGACAGTTGTGAGACCTGCGATGATGTATGGAGCAGAGACATGGGCAATAAAGAAGACACAAGAGAAAAAACTGGATGTGGCAGAGATGAGGCTCAGAAACGAGGTGGTTAAAGGCACCTCAAAAGTTAGAGAAATATCAGATAAGATACAAGAAAGTAGACTAAGATGCTATGGTTATGTCATTAGGAGGGCTGAACAGTATGTTGGGAGGAGGGTGATGGAAATGGATATACAGGGCAGGAGAAGGAGAAGGAGACCAAAGCGTAGGTGGATGGATTACATCAATGACGACCTGAGGTCTAAAGGTTTGTTGGGTGATGAGGTATTGGACAGAAGCAAATGGAGAAAGCTGGCCAGAAACATCAACCCCACATAAAGGTGGGAAAAGATGTAGAATAATAATAATAATAATGATAATAATAATAATAATAATAATAATGATAATGACACTAATAATGATAATAATAATAATAATAATAGTAATAATAATAATAATGATAATAATAATAATAATAATAATAATCTCCCTTCCTTGTCGGAAAATGAACCTGTGAATGCTAGACTAGAACACCACAGCTTTGTCCACTAGATCAGCAGAGGTTGCAAATGAGGGAGAACCGGAACATCCACTGATGATACTCAATCAGATGGACGCCACTACTTCCATTAATCTCTGTTTTACCCTCTCCCAAACCCACCAGAGGTCAGCAGACACATTAATTTCTCCTCCTTAACATTCGAGGCCAGCTAGCTGAACAAATGCAATATAATTACACATTTTTTATTTTCTTCAAATAATTTCCCTTCCTCGTCAGGAACTGAACCCTGAAACTCTAGACTAGAGAGCCACAGCTTAGTCCACTAGACCAACAGTGGTTGTAAAAGGGAAGAACTGGATCATCTCTTGATGAGAGCCAGACAGAGGGATGCCACTGCAAACATTAATCTCCTTTTTTTGCTCCCCTCCCCAACCCACCAGTGGCCAGCAAACTCATTTAATTTTCCTCCTCAACAATTAAGGCCAGCTAGATAATACAAATGCAATGCAAGTATGCATTTTTAAATGTCTTCAATAATCTCCCTTTCTTGTGGGGAATCGAACCTGGGAACTCTAGACTAGAGCACCACAGCTTAGTCCACTAAGCCAACAGAGGTTTTAAAAGAGAGAGAGCTGGATCATCCACTGTTAACTTCTCAGAAGAGGGAACACTACTTCGACCATTAATCTCCGTTTTAGCCCCTCTCCAACCCACCAGTGGATAGTAGACACAGTTAATTCTCCTCCTTAACATTCAAGGCTAGCTCAATGAAACAAATGCAATTCAATTATGCATTTTAAAATGTCTTCAAATAATCTCCTTTCCTTGTCAGGAATCGAAGCTTGGAACTCTAGACTAGAGTGCCACATCCATCAGTGGGTTGGGGTAGGGTTAAATGGAGATTAATGAATGCAGTGGCATCCCTCTCTCTGGGTATCATCAAAGGATGCTCCAGTTCTCCCACTTTTACAACCTCTGTTGGCCTATTGGACTAAACTGTAACACTCTAGTAGTCTAAAATTCCTAGGTTCAATTTCTGACAGGAAGGGAGATAAAATGTGTAATTGCATTGCATTTGTTTCATCTAGCTGGCCTTGAATGTTGAGCAGGAGAATTAAATGTGTCTGCTGGCCACTGGCAGGTTGGAGAGGGGGTAAAATGGAGATTAAAGGTTACAGTGGTGTTCCTCCATTTGGGTATCATCAGTGAATGATTTAGTTAACCCTTTTTTACAACCTTTGTTGCTCTTGTGGACTAAGCTGTGAAGTTCTAGTCTAGAGTTCCCAGGTTTTATTAACAACAAGGATACAAGATTATTTGAAGACATTTAGATATGCATCATTGCATTGCATTTGTTTCTTCTTGCTGGCCTTGAATGTTAAGGAGGAGAATTTTATGTCTGCTGGCAACTGGTGGGTTGGGGAAGGGGTAAAACAGAGATTAATGGTCACAGTAGCTTCCCTCCATAAAGGTACCATCAGTGAATGATTCAATTCTCCCTCTTTTGCAAACTTTGTTGTTATTATTATTATTATTATTATTATTATTATTATTATTATTATTATTATTATTATTATTATTATTATTATTATTATTATTATTATTATTATTATTATTATTATTAATATTATTGAAACTCTAGACTAGAGCACCACAACTTATGTGGTGCTCTAGTCTAGAGTTTCAATAATAATAATATTAATAGTAATAATAATAATAATAATTATAATAATAATAATAATAATAATAATAATAATAATAATAATAATAATAATAATAATAATAATAATAATAATAATATTAATAATAACAATAATAGTAATAATAATAATAAAATAATAATAATAGTATTAATAATAATAATAATAATAATAATAATAATAATAATAATAATAATAACATTAATAATAATAATAATAATAATAATAATAATAATAATAATAATAATAATAATAATAATAATAATAATTATTATTATTATTATTATTATTATTATTATATATCTATCTATATGCATGACCCGTTTTTCCTCTTATAATTGGAGTGGCTGAATCAGGACAAAATACTCTGACTCTGGGGAAAAGAAAATACAGAGGAAAAGATTCCCAGTCCCATTGCTCTGTATCATTTAGAAGACTTTTACGACACGCAGGTGAACACGGAGGAATTATTTTAGCCCCCTTCTTCAGGGGGAGTAATAATAATAATAATAATAATAATAATAATAATAATAATAATAATAATAATAATTATAATTATAATAATAACAAATGATTTTTTCTTATTTCAGTTCGAGTCGTAGCAGGCTGGGAACGACCACTTGAACTGCTAAGATTATGGAGCGAACTCAAGGACCAGGTCGTATATTCCGTCTCCTACAGACACAAAGACGACCTCCAAAACGACCTTCTATCTTCCTTTTCGAGATCCTACTCTCTGGAGGAAGAAGAAGAAGAGGAGGAGGACAAGGAACCCATCAGTCCTTGGGAACTCTACGATCTGAAAGATCAGTTGAAAAAAGTATCTTCGGGTATGAAGTCGGGATCTAATAGATCGATTCGAGACGAAAATGGTGATGTGGGAGTGATGTACAGTGATGGTGAAGCTGAATTGTCACATAATTCATCGCACAGTTCATCATACAACTCCTCGTATAATTCTCACACACAGAGGAATAACGATAATAGTGATAGTCATTATAGATCTCGTGTGTCAAAGCTTGGCAGGTCTCTCGGGGTCTCCCTTGCTTCAGGTCACTTCAGGAGAGGTCCAGAAGGACTCCTTAATCCAGGTAGGACTCCGTTTGCTAGGGGAAAAGTCCAATCGGCTTCCTTGCCTGCTAAGTCGCAGAAAATAATCTCTCCGTCGACTAGGTACCCCAAGGAATGCCATCCGTCGTATTTTCAAAGTCACCCTTTAAATTCGGAAAATGGTCATAGAAAATGGATTTCTCCGGGGATAATAGAAAACGGAAGTCATGGTGATATAAAGAGTAACCAAAATAAATATAAAATCCACGACCCTTTCGCCGCTTACGATGCATATTTGAATCGTCTGCACTGGAACAGAAATTTGAGTCCCGTCGTCACAAAGAAACAAAAACTAAGACATTCTGAGTACAAAAACACAAGTGCAAAAGTCAGTGATCTACTGCAAAAACAACAAAAACAGCAGCAGCAACAACAACAACATTGGAACCAAAGAAATATTAGACATTTATTACAAGAACACATAAGTAATAAACTAAATGGAAACTCTGAAGATGTTACAATTGACAAAAATGAGTGCAAAAATGCCACTGTTCAAGATGACCTGACCCAAGGTCAGGTCGCCCCTGAACGTAGGTCACGTATATTCGGCAAGGAAAACGTTGCAAATAACGTTTTACATTCCCGTGTAAACGGTTTTCATCCGTACTTAGCTTCTGAGGAACGTTCGGGACAGCCTCTTCAAGGTCAGAGGTCAAAACGAGGAAATGCCAAAGACAGCGTTGCACAGAGCAAGGTCACTAATTTCAATAAGAGTTTTTATCATCATAGAGGCATACCCAAGACGAATGCCCTTACTAATGGGTCATTAAATCACGTCCTCGCTAATGGGGCATTGAATCATGCCCAGAATAATGGGTCTACTTCTCGTGCCCTTGCTAGTGGGTTACTGAATCACGCACAGATGAATGGGGTATTGAATCATGCGCAGAGTAATGGGTCACCCTCCCATGCCTTTGCTAATGGGGCATTAAGCAATGCCCAGCAAAATGGGTCCCCCATTCATACCCATCCTAATGGGGCATTAAGCCATACCCATTCAAATGGATCACATTCTCAGTACAACCATGTTAATGGAGTCTTATCCCATGACCCAGTTGGGCACCTGAAAAGTGAGATCCCAAATACGATACCAAATACACAGCATATCCAAAGGCGCTCCAAAACCTCGCCCTTGACTCGAGGTGATGAGAGACACTCCAGAACTACCTCGTCCTCGAAGACTTTGCCCTCGAGCGATAATAAAGCCAAGGCTCGAGGAGAGAGTAGCGGTGGTGCTGATAGGCCCTCAAGAAGGACGACCTCGAATGGTATCTTCGTCTCGCCCTTCAAGACCTTGTCCTCTAGGGACCACAAAGCAAAAACTCGAGGAGAGAATAACGGTGTAGATAGACCTTCAAGACGGACGACCTCCAAAGGTAATTCTTCCAGAGGTCGTCGCACGGTGCATCGGAGATCGTACTCTGATCCCTTGTACGAGTACCTCAAGGAGGACTTCAAAGCTCTTGAGTA
>JAXCGZ010020792.1:197500-205000 GCA_037179515.1 Halocaridina rubra
AGATTGCGCTAGATCATGCTGCCAAGATGAAAAATAGATACTGGTTGAGAGAAAGAGGCAAAACAAAAAACTGCAGATCATGGGAGGCAGTTCATCTGCAAACTCCTTAAGAAACCTTGCAGGGATACAATCAGGACTAGATGCCTTGCTTGTCTTTAGCGAGCGAAGAACCCAGTGAACTTTGGGCGAAGAAAGAATAAGGGAAGGTAAAGGGTTAGAGAGGGGTAAAGACTGAGGGACAGGTGGTCTGGAATAGTTTACTGAAGAGTTGGCAGAAAATGAGAGCCAAAGAGAGTGGCATTGACAGTGGGAGAGCAAGCTATAGGACCACCAGAACGAATGAGAAGGGAAAGGCTTGAGTTACAGAAAATTTTATAGATATTTTTGGCTTTGCACCAGAAACATTTATCAGTGGGAGAGGATTTAAGGTCATCAACATTCTTTCTAATAAAGGAAGCTTTAGATTTCCGAATCTGATAGTATAGCGATTCCTAGCTACAATAAAAGCAGAGTGAGTCATATCAGAAGGAGAAGCTTGGTACGACCGGTGTGCCTGATTCCTTGCCTTAATAGCCATGGAGCAAACACGGTCAAACCAATAATTAGAGGGAGAAAAAGTTTTCAAATAGGATGGGATGAGCGCCTCTATTAACGAGGTTATGACCTCGGCAACTTTTAGGGCTACCTGATCAGGGTTGCGGACCGAAAGCAGTAGTCATCCCACGAGAAGTCAAAGAGGATATTACGCAAATTTGCAGGTTGGGTACGCTTAAAGTGCCAAAGGCGGCGTTGAGTAGGACGAATTGATGGAGTATGTGTGCTTGTTTGTGTGTGGGTGTTAATATATATGCTCGTATGTATATATGTACATTATATGCTCCTGTTTAAGTAGGCATTTATATAAGTACGAATGTCACAATAAATATATGTACATATGCAGTATACGTGTGAATTTAAATATATAACTACGTCTTATGTATATAAATACATAATTAGCATGTATGTACATAACTTACATGTAATTAGTAATACATGTATGTAATTAAACATGCACGTGTATATGTAATTCATACATATATGTAACTAACTAAGAAAGTAATTGTGTACGTATGCACATGTGAGTGTATGAAAGAGAACATAAACAATAGCAAAAATATAAATGTATTCCGCGTTAGTGGGCAATATTTCAATCTCTCTCTCTCTCTCTCTCTCTCTCTCAAGCGTGTGACGATGTAAACAATGCTCTGTGCGCCCTCATTCTGTAAATACTTTTTCTTGTGAAGATCTAAGACTCTCTACCGAAAAAACAGTGCCCAGTAAGTGTTTGTGAATATGTGGAGACAGTGATAATGCCAGTTCATATGTGAAATTAAGTCTGTTCGTAGAGTTTTTCATGCTATAAAAAGTTAAATTTTCTACTGGACTCCTACTCAAATTTTTCAAAAGCCGCGCATGCGCACTGGGACCCTATGCCATAAATACCACTGATTGGTGCGTTTTCTTTCAACTTGTTTTATATATTTTTATCATTTGCTAATTAAATAACACGGAGACTATTGTTTTGTAGACCTTTCTAAATACATTTGAAAAATGGATAATTCATTTGATCTCACAAACAAAGACGATAATCCTCTCGAGGAAACGACGGAAGAAAGAGTGGTAAGACGCAACCCACCACTGGCCACTCTCGAGAATCCGTCACGAGAACTTCTTGGTAAATATACAAAATGCGAATTGCAAAAACACTGCATTGAGTTGGGCCTTACTGGTATATGGACAACTAAAGAAAATTTGATTGATAAAATGATAACATATTATAGAAGCATTGATGAATCACCATCGTCACATGATGCTACCCACGAGAGAGAGAACGAAACTTACGATTCGACAGAACTGTACCACATATTTCAAAAATTTGTTCGAGAAACTAACGACAAATTTTGCGTAATGAACAATTCTTTAACAGAAAAGGAGAGAGAAATACAAGAACTAAAAACAAAATTATTCTTGGCACAGGAAACCATTAAACAAAATCAAGAAGCAATACAAAACCTCAGTGAAACAAATACCCATGCCAGACGTACGAACGCACCACTTGAAGGAAATACCTTATTGATTGGCGACTCTTACTTAAAAGAAATAATATCAAGCGACCTTCATGAACATGCAGAAATAAGAACACTTCCAGAAGCAAACTTGAAGATACTAAAATCTTGGATAAGTGAGGAACTTGATCACTTGCCAAAGGAATGTGTTATCTACTGCGGAACACAAGATCTACTTGACGAAGATGCTACCCTAGAAACAATTCTTGATACCCTTGGGACTGTAATCGCCGAACTTCAGGGGAAAAACAAAGATATTGAGGTCAAGGTTTGTGAACTAGTCCCAAGTTTGAAGACAAGTGGTTTGCCTGATAGAATATATCAATATAATACCCAGTTGCATGAATGGTGTAATAACAATGGGGTTACATTCATTAAGACAGCAGAGTTTTTCAAACTTGGAACTGGTGATATTGATATTAACTGTTACGAAATTCGAGATGATATGGAAAATGATTTACTTAATAGAATTGGAGCAATCAGACTATTGGATGCTATTTCTTCTGTTTGTACAAGTGACTTTATCTGCCGAGACTGGAAAACAGTAAAATCAAATTTGTTTAATGCTAGCAACAATAAAATGAAATCTAATGATGTAAGTGACAGAGGAGGTAGTGACAATAGAGTGAACATGAATGTTAAAGGTAACAATACAGTTAGATTTTATCAAAATAGAGGCCAAAATACGGGAGTCAAAAATAGTTTTTTGCGTGGTAGATATGGTGATACTGGCTCCCAGGGACGATACAGCAATACAAACACCTGGCTAAGTCATACTAACAAACAAAATAGAGAAAGAAGGGATTATGATTATAATAATTTCTCGCGTGGTAGACATGGTGATACTGGCTCCCAGGGACGATACAGCAATACCAACACTAGGATAAGTCATACTTACAAACAAAACAGAGAAAGAAGGGATTATGATTATGTGCAAAGTCAAAGATATGGATGTTATAATTGTGGTGAGTTCAATCACCGCCAATCAAATTGTAGATTTGATCATAAAGTTAAATGTAATGTATGTCATGAATATGGTCATAAGAGTAGATTATGTAAAAATAATGATTATTATTAGAATCATGGCCAAGAAGACAGTGCCGATGTGAAAGTTACTTGTAAATATAATGATAGATTATCTGTCGTACATATAAATGCACAATCCCTGTTATCCCATATACTAGAAATTGAACATATGCTTGTACAAGAAAATATTGATGTTCTTTGCATTAGCGAATCATGGCTGTATCCGTCAATTAACAATGCATTTATTAATATTCCTTCATATAATATTTATCGCTATGACAGTGGTAGAGGTGGAGGTGTATGTTTATATGTTAAAAATTATTTGAAGGCCACTGAACTAAATCTTGAAACTGAGAAGCACGAAGGAGTGGAAGATAAATGGATCTCTGTCCAACATAAAAAGTTTCCTTCTATTATCATAGGCTGCGTGTACCGCCACCCCAAAGCCTCGGTAACCTCTTTTAGCTATATTTTGGACGTTTTTAAGGAGATAATTTTAAAAAACAAACCAGTTTTTATATATGGCGATTTTAATGATGATCAACTAAAAAGAGAAAATAAAATGAGTAGACTTATTAAGAATTTAAATCTAGAACAGATTATAAATAAACCAACTAGAATCACTCCCACTTCAGTTTCCCAAATCGATCTAGTAATAACAAACTCCAAACATATGATAACTAAGTGTGACGTAATGCCAAGCCCTATAGCAGACCACGAGGAAATTGTAACGTCCCTAAATATTCGCAAACCAAAGAGACAACCAATCTTTAAAACATTCAGATGCTTAAGAAATTATTCACAAGAATTACTTTGTAGTTTACTTATGAATGAAGTACATAAATTAAATGAAATTCTATATACCGATAATATCAACACACAAGTAAATATTTTAACCAGTGTCTTATCATCATGTATAGATCGATGTGCACCACTCGTGACAAGAGAAATATTTCGTCCCCCCGCTCCTTGGATAACAGATGACATAAAAAACATTATGAAAGAAAGAGACAAACTACAAAATGAAGTAAAGCTACAAAGAGATAATATCCCTTTAAGAGAAAAATTTACAGAGCATAAGAAACAAGTAAAATCATCATTAAGTAACAGTAAGAAACAGTATTACAAAAATAAATTTTAAAACGCTAAAGGCAATATCTCTGATACATGGAAAATTGCTAAAACCATGCTTTCCAATAACTGTAATAAAAGTAGTAACATATCAATTATACCCGATGAGGTAGATGTAAGTGCTAAAGCAGAAGAGTTCAATAATTTTTTCGCTGAAGTGGGGAAAAAAACCTTTGAAAAAACAAAAAAAGAAATAATAAATGAAATCAATAATAGTAATGGTGGTAATAATAATGATGATGGTAGTAGTAATAATAATAGAAATGTTGATAATGGTGTAAATAATAATGATGGTGGTAGTAATGGTAATGATAATAGTGATGATGGTAGTAATAATAATAATAATGTTCAAGAACATAGTGCATTCAATAGAAGTAATGATGTCTTTAACCCTACTACAGTAGATTGTAATACAGTAATCTTAGTAATAAAAAATCTGAAAGACTCTAATGCATATGGATCAGATGGAATTTGTTTTCGTTTTATTAGAGATTCATTATTTGTAATAGCTTATTATCTGACGGTAATAATCAATACTTCCATAGTTACCAATGTCTACCCAGATTTATGGAAAAATCCCCATGTAATTCCTGGTTTTAAAAATGGAAATCCTGACGACGTCTCTAACTATAGACCAATCTCTTTACTACCAATTTTATCAAAGATACTTGAAAAGATTGTTGCAAATCAGTTAAGTGAGTTTCTTGAAAAAAATAAACTTATTGCAAAAAGTCAACACGGTTTCAGGCCAAAATTATCAACTGAAACTGCCTTATTGAAAATATCAGATGAAATATACAAAAATATAGATAATAAGAAAATATCATTGCTACTACTACTCGATCTTTCTAAAGCTTTTGATAGTGTACACCATACCACTCTATTAGAAAAATGCAAAAAAATGAACATTGACCCAAGCTGGTTCGAGAACTATTTAAAAAACCGCTACCAGTCAGTCAGAATAAAAGATGTAGTCTCAAGTCGCAAGAAGGTATTGTTTGGGGTCCCTCAGGGATCGATCCTAGGACCTATACTTTTTCTAATATATGTAAACGATCTAGTAAAATATTTACCTAACTGTTATGTCATTCAATATGCTGACGATACTCAAATCTTAATTGAAGGAGAAATTGATGATTTAGAAAATATTATTCGTAGAGCAGAAGAAATTTTGTATATGGCTAAACGTTACTTTCTAAAAAATGGTCTGTTACTTAATGAAACTAAAACCCAATCTATTCTTATCGGATCCAGACAATTATTATCAGAAGTTGATGACAATCTTCATATAAATTTTAACGGTAATATCATTAAGCCAATGAACTCGGTAAAGAACCTAGGTGTCTATTTTGACCGTTACATGAATTTTGAAATGCATATAGATGAAATTTATAAAAAAGTAATGGGTACTCTAATATATCTAAATAGGGTAAAAGACTCATTTGAAACATCAACTCGTATAATAATTGTCCAGTCCTTAGCTATGAGTTTAATTAATTACTGTCTCAAAGTTTGGGGATGTACAAATAAGACTCAATTACAAAGAATACAAAAGTTACAAAACTTTGCAGCACGAGTGGCTGTTGGCAATGTAAGAAAATACGAGCACATCTCTCCTGTTTTAAAAGATCTAGAATGGATAAAGATTAGAGATAAATATGTTTTTGATATATGTACCTTTGTTTTTAATATACTAAGAAACAATATTCCTGATTGCTTGTATAATTTTTCTACAGTAAGCTCAGTTACCGGGTTAACTACCCGTCAAGGGGAAGATTTATTAGTACGAAGGTCTAAAACTGATATTGGCTCAAGAGATATAAACATTCGTGGACCTCATTTATATAATCAGCTTCCCAGAGAACTAAAAAATGCTGGTTCAGTGTATACTTTTAAATATAATCTTAAGAAGTTGCTCTTAAAGGAAGATTTTACTTGTAAATTTTAATGGTACACTCATCTTTATGATTTGTTTGTTTTAGTATGTCTATATCGTACACCACAGATGTCTATCTGGAATATATATGTATCTTATTTAAATACCCAATGTACTTTGGAATAAAGGATTATTATTATTATTATTATTATTATTACTCTCTCTCTCTCTCTCTCTCTCTCTCTCTCTCTCTCTCAGGATAAGATTTATATAGTAATTTATTGTTATTTATTATGGTGCATTTTTACTCCCTGTAATTAAAAACTCGTTATATGATAAAAGAAGTCTAAGAGCCCAGTGTGGTATGTGTTGTTCTGTACATATATACATACGTACATACATGCATACATACATACATACATTCTTATACAATATACATGCAAGCATAGCTTCATATTTGAACAATATCTTATACATATCTGTTTTTTTTTGTTTACATGCATACATGCATACATACATACATTCTTATACAATATACATGCAAGCATAGCTTCATATTTGAACAATATCTTATACATATCTGTTTTTTGTGTTTACATACATACATGCATACATACATACTACATACATACATACTTTCTTAAGCAATATACATACAAGCATAGCTTCATATTTGAACAATATTATATACATATCTGTTTTTGTGTTTACTTACATACATATATACGTACGTACGTACACACATGCATACATACATACATGCATACATTCATACATACATACATGCACACGCATGTAAATCCCTTAATCCGGGAATGAACATGATGGTTTTATTCCGGAATATTGGAATTTCCAGAGACATAATTATGTATTCCAAATTTGTGGATTCCAGATTTATCGGCTCATTCCTGTTTATTCCCTCCACTGCCCTTTCCCTCCATTTTCATCCGCATTCCTCCTGTTCCATTCTTTTTCCTCTCCCTTTTCCCTCTAATTCCCTCCGTTCCCTTCATATCCCTCCTTTTCCATTCTTATTCTGCTTTTTCCCTCCATTTAATACCCTTTCCCGCCATTCTTAAGCATCACTCCATTTGCTTTATTTTTCCTTTAATTCCCTCCATTCCCTCCATATCCCTCCTTTTCCATTCTTATTCTGCTTTTTCCCTCCATTTAATACCTTTTCCCTCCATTCTTTAACATCACTCCATTTGCTTTATTTTTCCTCTATTTCCCTTCCTTTCCCTCCCTTTTCCCTCCTTCTTTCCTTTTTCCTTTTCCATGCTTTTCCATTCACATTCCACTTTCCTTCTCTCCACTATTCACCATTTCCCTCCACTTCCCTCCACCTCTCCATATCCCATA
>JAXCGZ010020793.1:0-7500 GCA_037179515.1 Halocaridina rubra
TAGATAGATTGCTAGATAGATAGATTGCTAGACTGATAGATTGCTAGACAGATAGATAGATAGATAATAGATAGATACATAGATGAATTGATTGATTTATTGATTAATAGAATGATCGATAGATAGATAGATTGATTGACTGATAAAATGATTGATAGATAGAACAATCGATGGATGGATGGAGAGAGAGAGAGAGAGAGAGAGAGAGAGAGAGAGAGAGAGAGAGAGAGAGAGAGAGAGAGAGAGAGAGAGAGAGAGAGAGAGAGAAGCATTGACTCATCACCACTGGAATGTCATTAAACCAATTCGAGAAGCAGTAGTAGATTATATCACTCTCGGCTTTCGTCACTATCACTTTGCAAGAAACAATGCCAGATTACACTACTAGCAGAAACTATGAGGAATTTCGAGAAGCAATACGCGATTTTTCTAATGCCAGCAGCAAGTATTTTCCGATCTGGAATACCTAGAAATATGTGTTTACCCATTCCATATCTTATGGCGAGTCCAGATGACGAGGTGAATCAATAACATGACGTGAGTTCATTCCCTTGGCACTCGACGTGAGAAGTGCCATTATAGGAAGGGCGTTATTGGTGCCAAACATGACAAGGAGCCAGACAACTGACCTCAATGGTATATCTGGGGGTCTGGAAACTCACTGATATCAAGAGAAGTGCTATAGATATAGATATAAATGTAGATATAGATATAAATGTAGATTTGGAGATATATACAGAGACAGATATATAGATAAGCAATGTATGAACACGTGGCAAACAGGAGTTTTATACATTATATGGGATCCATAAAACGCTACTTTTTGGACAAAAAATCGCATATAATATTGGCCACTCGTAAAAAAGGAAGTATAAAACATGATTAATTTTAAGAAAATTATACGTATCACACACGATGCAAGACAAATAATATGAGTTAAAAACCATTGCTGATCTGCAGGAAAGGATATGTATTAAAACAGGACTTTCACATAGATTTGACGAGCTAGATTTATTACAAAATTCAAGACAGAGGCACTTTGCAAGTAGGATTGCAAGATACAGATAGGGATCGTAAAAATGGCTTATTTCAAGAAAATTACAGGTGTTAACAGATGTATAAGACAGATGACGAGGGCATGCACTCTTAATCATTTTAATAAAAAATAAAAAAAACAGCCACCACAGCTGTAAGACAGGTAATAAAACAATTAGACTTACAGAAAATTAAAAACTTCTTCTTCTTCTTCTTCTTTATATAGAAAGAAGGAGATAGAACTATATCAATTTCAATATCTAAGTTTTATTTGTCACTATTAGTCCCCATCTGAGGTGGACACAGATGGACATAAGCTAAGGAATTATGTGTGAATGCCCTCCCTACCGCCCAGCCATGAGGTCAAACGCAGGTCAGTCACCTCCCTAGTCGAGCACTGTACTAGTTACGCCACGGCGGTCCCCTGTGACAACCAGCACTATACTACACATATGTATGTATGTATGTATGTATGTTTGTGAGTGCGTGTGTATGTGTGTGTGTAAGTGTGTGTGTGTGTGTGTGTGTGAGAGAGAGAGAGAGAGAGAGAGAGAGAGAGAGAGAGAGAGAGAGAGAGAGAGAGAGAGAGAGAGAGAGAGAGAGAGAGAGAGAGAGAGAGAGTGTCTCTGTGACACAACGATTTCACACGAAAACAGTTTTGTTACTGGATTGATAAATAAGTTCCGTGACCTCCAAACATAGTTAACAGGTAGCATTCATTGTTCAAGTTATAATCATATAAAATGCCATATTCCGCAAAAGCCAAAAGGCTGGCCACAATTGTAACAAATAAAGCACGTATGGAGATATCCAATAGACTTAAGAATTACGTAAAGGGATGCAGGCATTGCCAGTCCTTTTTTCTATTCCATTTTAGTTCTCTCTCTCTCTCTCTCTCTCTCTCTCTCTCTCTCTCTCTCTCTCTCTCTCTCTCTCTCTCTCTCTTTCTCTCGGAAAGTTGTGTACTATTTGTTATCTGTTATAACTGATAAGATTAAAAACTACACACACACACGGTGACACTCCAGAGTGCCGTAAGAAGACCCTCTGGTAACTGATTTTATTTTTAATTTTCTATAGTTTTTATCTTCTTTATGTATATTTTAATTTTTATAGTTTTTATATATTTTACGATTTTCAGTCATAGTGAATTCCTTACATTTATGGAAAATATTTAATTCTACCTTGAATTTAAATATTATTGCTGCCCTTGTTAATATTATTATTATTATTATTATTATTATTATTATTATTATTATTATTATTATTATTATTATCATTATTATTATTATTATTATTATTATTATTATTTTTATTATTATTATTATTATTATTATTATTATTATTATTATTATTATTATTATTATTATTAATTATCCTTAATGGTGGTGGGAAAAATTTTCTACACCCTAACCTTCTCCGCTTCGTAAAAGTCGACTAAAGAAGATACGGGAGGAAAACTGGAACATGGCATCATATTAGAAAATTATGCAAGCTGTTTTGCTGTGCCAAAGGTCAGTAACCTGTGTGTAGTGCCAATAAATCAATTATGAACACTGTACACACTTCGAGAAACACTGCAATAAAACCGAAGTTTACGACATTCGTATTTGCCATGTTTTCGTGACGGATTCCTCCGTCACGAAAGCAATGACAGTGAAATGCGCGAGCTTGCGAATGACTGGAGATTGGAGGGTGATTGTGGAAGCAGAGACGAATGGGGAAAACTCGGGAGAAGAATGGAATAAATGATAATAATGCCACTGAGAGAGGTGGAAGAGAAGACGCGATATGAATACCTCAGCGTAAGTTATTTTTGGTGGGTCCTCTTGCAATTATCGATCATACGTTATATATCCTCCGTACATAGCGTCCCAAGGTCGCATTCCAAAGTCAGTCTCTCTCTCTCTCTCTCTCTCTCTCTCTCTCTCTCTCTCTCTCTCTCCTCTCTCTCTCTCTCTCTCTCTCTCTCTCCCTCTCTCTCTCTCTCTCTCACCATTAATTATTCTCACCTTTTCTGGCCTTGAAAATGTTAATTGGGTGATACTTCAGGGAGGAATTCTTACTGAGAATGCTGCAAAACTTTAAATATGAATATTAGCTAGAAAGATAGGTAGGTAGATAGATAGATAAAGACATTAATAAATAAGGCAATAAATAAAATAAATAAATTATTAAATATACATTACAGTTTCGGTCTTAAATCCTTGCAAACCTTTAGAAAATATTCTCCTTTTCTTTTTTCTTACGTTTTCCGTGTCACGTTTAGTTCCCATTTTGGGGTAAATACGGATGGATTGAAGCTGGGGAATTAAGGCTGGATACCATTGCTCTTCTCCCGTGGGCTCGAGCTGATACACTTAAGTTGTCTCTATATTTTGAGGTAATATAAGCATCAAATGATATACAGTGTCAAGATACTCTTAATAAACACATAGATTAATCATAGCTTTATCTGTCCATTGTTGTAATCTATCTATCTATCTATATACTTTAGCCAGTTTCTCCTTAATAGGAGAGTGGCTGAGTCAAGGCAAAATACTCTAACTCTTTGGGAAGAGACAGTACTAAGGAGAGGATTCCCAGTCCCCTTGCTCCTCCCCATTTAGTCGATTCTTAAGACACGCAGGGGAATAAGGAGGAAGTATTCTAGCCTCCCTCCTTCGGGGTGATTATTATAATGCATTATTTCAATGCACTGGTGACCTTCTCAACATTTAGTAGTGCGCCATTTTTTCTCAAGTTACTGTCCTCTGGCTGAAGTTCAAAGGAAGAAAATGGGAATAATTATAATCAGGATGTATATACTTTGATAAGAATCTCTTGGGATCTGAAACACGAACATAATCCTCAGTTGCTTAAGTTAGCATTAGAGAATTATTTATAAATTTCATGATATTCAGAACAATACTTTCACTACGGTGTGGCTAAAATTATCTTCATAGCCCATGAAGCCAATGCTTTGGATTATAGCTCAGCATATTTTATGCTTGTAATAACTTGCTATGCAATTATATAGGATAGGGGTTACTGTTGTTGTTGTTATTGTTGTTCTTGTTTTCGTTCTTGTTCTTGTTAATTCTCCTGCTGCTGCTGCTGCTGCTTAACTGAAGGCTCTGTGCGATGCCACTGCCGATAACAGGGTTTCACGCACACACACACACACACAAAACATGCACACACAAACGCACACTCATATACGCACACAAATGCGCAAACACATACACACACGCGCGGGCACTCGTAAGCACACACACACAAAACATTGAGTGTATGTTTGTTTGTTGGTGTATGTGGTTTTGAGAGGTGCAGTCTTCCGTAATGTTCTCAGTGGTGGTTGAGATGAGCTTTTTAACTTGAAAAGAAGGTCATGACCTTGGGATTTCTTCTACTTAACGAACGAAGCAACGGAATCGGTATACGAGCGGCCTCATCTCACAGGTACTGTGTGGAGATTTGTAGCTCGCGTATTGGTCGGTGCAGCGACGGCCTCTTCCCATCTACCTCCAGACTCTGGAACTCTCTTCCTCCTTCTGTCTTTTCTAATTCTTATAACCTTTCATCCTTCAAAAAGAAGATCTATCGTCATCTCAGAGCCTAGTCCTCCATATATCTGGGTCCTCTGTACTTTGATTTTTTTTTCTATCTGTCGTTTTCCTTTGTGTGATATTACCTCATCTCTGCCTTGTCCTTAACCTTTTTCTTTTCCATCGTCTTGGTATTTTCTCGTGCCCGGGCCTTTATTGATGAGGGCAATTTCTGCCTGTCCCGATGTCACTCTCATAAAAAAAAAATGTATCGCATCTGACAGCATGAAGTAAGTAGTTTAGCCATTGGCTAGCTATTTCCAGAGGCAGTCTAATCAAGCTTTAAGAGATATCTACTACATTTTCCCTCTCATTCAAGGGAGACTCGAACTCACTCAAGTCTTTTGATAGGTTTGCCCAGCCACATAAACCTAATTTGGCAGATTTTTTTTTTTTTTTTTTTTTTGTACATTAGAAGCCCAATAAGGGACTTATTTTTTCTCTGCTGACTTTTTATTAAGGTGTGTTGATTTAGCCTTTTGAGTTGGCAAGTACTGCTAAGCCAGAAACTCTACTATCCTCTCCTTCTGATACCCCGAGAGATTTCAGCAAAGAAATGCCGTGCTGACATTTTGGAGTTGAAACTTTATGTATTGAGCGAAATGTTTTAGGATCTTGTAAAGATGAGTAACCCCAAAATTCCATGTATAGTTAAGTAACTCTGCAAATTATTTGGTTAGGTTAGATTGGGTTAAGTTAGGCTTGCCCTGTAAGTATGAATAACCTTACAACACCCTGTAGTTATTATTCTTTACACTCTCCATCTCTTTTAGTGTGTAATAAATAGATACTTTGAAATAAAGCCAAAACAAGAAAAGAGATGGCGGTACCCTGCCAGTTTGCACTACCTCCAGAGCGATCAATAAAACGATGGGCTGCTGAGAGAGAGTAGGAAGCCTTGAATAAAACAGGAAAAAAAAAAGGCTTTGCGTGTCATGTATCCTGAAAGCAAATCCTAAACAGGTCATAACTGGATATTGCCAACGAATGTAGAATTGGATTCAATGTCTGTTATTTTAAGCATTATCCATATTTTGTTTCTATTTTGTGAATTGTCCTTTATTTTTATTTCATTCGTGTTATATTCTTTCTTTTTATTTATAATGTCTCCTGTTGCTTTTCCTTTCTGTGTGTGCTCTTTTTCCTTTCTGTGTGTGCACTTTTTGTTTTTTTCTATGGATAATACCTTTACAAAAAGACAAATTAAACATTCCGGAACATCATTGACAGAGCAAGGCATCACAGAGGACTTGCATAATTAATTCAAATCACAAGACAACATACTTTCAAACATCATCATTGGAAAGAGTATACAGGGAGAGGTTCTCCTATAGAGATAAAAGATCTCTTCGTAGGAAATTATTTTGTGGCAAAAGTTTCTTGCGGATTTGTTGTGCAAATTTTTGAAAGCGACACACACACACACACACACACACACACACACACACACACACACACACACACACACACACACACACACACATAAACAAACAAACACATATGCATACGCACACACACATGCACTTACACACACACACACACACACACACACACACACACACACAAACATACACACACATATACACACACGCACACAGATATATATGTGTGAGTGAGTGTGTATGTGAGTGTGTGTGTGTGTTTGTGAGAGAGAGAGAGAGAGAGAGATAGAGAGAGAGTGTGTGTGTGTGTGTGTGTGTGTGTGTGTGTGTGTGTGTGTGTGTGTGTGTGTGTGTGTGTGTGTGTGTGTGAGAGAGAGAGAGAGAGAGAGAGAAAGAGAAGTGTGTGTGTGTGTGATTACCTAATTGATTACCTAATTGTGTTTACGGGAAAGAGCCCAAAGCTCGTATCTTCCCGTCTCCTGATCGGTTCCATTTTATACTTAGTCTAACTGGCACCAGTTTCGTGGCATGTCTTTGAATTTTTTCAAGCTTAGCTATGTGCTTTTTCAAGTGCGGATTCCAAAAGGGGTCTGCATATTCGAGTTTGGGCCTCACATAGGTTACATAAATATTTCTGAACATTTCCTTGTCCATGTGACTGAAGGCTACCCTTACATTTGATAAGAATGCATATGCTGCCCTTACTATGTCATTTATATGTATTTCTGGAGACAAATCTGCCAGTATGTTTACTCCTAGATCTCTCTCATTTTCTGTCTCTTGAAGTTGTACTCCAGCCACCGAGTAGTCAAGCTTGGGCCTTCTTGCACTTGTACCCATTCTCATTACCTTACATTTTGAAGCATTGAATTTCATTAGCCACTTTTCTGACCACTCATGCAGACTATTTAGATCCTCCTGGTGTTCTCTACCATTGTTCTCATTTTGTACTTTCTTCACAATCTTTGCATCATCTGCAAACATATTCATGAATGAATTTACAGACTCTGGTAGGTAATTTACATATACAAGGAAAAAAAGTGGCACTAAATCTGAACCCTGTGGAACTCCACCACTAACTCTTCTCCATTCAGACACTGAGTGTCTTACTCTAACCCTCTGTTCCCTTCCTTCTAAGTAAGTTTTTATCCATTCCAAGACATTTCCACCTATTCTAGCAATTGCTTGCAGCTTCCTAATAAGTCTCCCATGTGGAACAGTGTCAAACGCTTTCTGGAAGTCTAGGAATATGCAATCTGCCCAGCCCTCTCTCTCCTGTAAGATTCGGCTTACCTCATCATAAAATTCTAATAAGTTTGTTACTGTTGATCTACCTTCTCTGAAGCCATGTTGACTCACTGACAAAAATTTGAAGGATTCCAAGTGAAGAGAGATATGTTTCCTTAGGCACATGGACAAGGAAATGTTCAGAAATATTTATGTAACCTATGTGAGGCCAAAACTCGAATATGCAGCCCCCTTTTGGAATCCACACT
>JAXCGZ010020793.1:20000-35000 GCA_037179515.1 Halocaridina rubra
TAAATACCACTCTCTTATGGATTCGGTTTTACGTCACAAACTCCCTATTCTATTAAGAGCTAGGACGGTTGCCTTCTTGCGAAGGACTTGTTTTGGCAGATGTAATCGTTACCCTGAGTGTATGCCCTTACTAACCTCAGTCCGTGACGGGGCGTGAACCCTCGACCAACCGCCTAAGAGTCGCGGACGCTACCATTTTGCCACGGAGACTACATAAATACCACTCTCTTATCAAGGGCATTATAGCTTTTGTATGTAAATAGATATTAAGACATTGGCTGGCTATTTCTATCAGTATTTTTAATGTTTTCACGTAAGTATTTATTTTAGCAGACTCTAATGTTTGATAGAATTTTGACTCAATTCATCGAGAGAAAAAAAAGTACGCCCTGAGGGAGGGGGGCTAGAATATTTCCCCCGTGTTCCCCTGCGTGTCGTACGCGTCAACTAAATGGAGATGAGCGAGGGGACTGGGAATCCCTTCCTCTGTATTTACCCTTACCAAAGAGTCTGAGTATTTTGCCTTTAGTCAACCATTCCCCTTATAAGGGGAAAAATGGCTCACGTATATAGATGTAGAATTCGTGGTCACTATTATTGCAGAGCTCCTGACATGTTTCACTGGTTCAGTTCACGGAGGATTCAGTTAGTTCGAGATTTCATTTCACTTTCAGTCGATTCACACCTTATTATCTGTCTCGAATGGCCGTAACGCAACCAACAGAGTTCTCGACCAGGTAAATGATGCACCCGCTCTCGAACCCTCGGCAGGGCGAGAGGAAGGGTATCCAGCCTTAGTTTCCCCAATTTCAGTCCATCTGGGTCCACCCCCCTTACGGGACTGATACTGACAGATATGACGTAGAAAAAAAAATAGGTGCCTCTCGCGTATCCTGTTCCTTTAGCCCCTTATCCAGGTTTATCATGTGAGACATTACCATTCCATCTGACCTTTGACCTTCCTCTTCCTCTCCTTTCCTCCTCCTCCTTTCCCATAACCCTGCTGCATACATGGTCTTCTTATCTTATCTCAAGGAAACACAATATCATCTAGAATGCTTCTTCCATATTACCCCCTGCGTGTTGTATGAGTCGACTAAATGAGGCGGAGCGAGGGGACTGAGAATTCCTTCCTCTGTATCTTCTCTTCCTAAAGAGTCAGAATATTTTGCCTTGACTCAGCCACTCCCATTATAAGGGGAAAGAGAGCTCATGTATATAGATAGACTTAGAACGAAATGAAGCCGATTTATTTAAGATGTCATTATGCCCAGGAACATTAGTTCACTTCTATGACCACGGTTTTAAAACGCAACTTGGATCATTAAGAAATCAAGAGGAAGAAGGAGGCCTCATACTGAGCTATTATCCTCTTCATTCAAGGAGAACAAATCGAAGGTTTGGTTAATTATACCTTTTAATCACCTCTTGGATGGCATGGAAGGTCATGAAATGAAGAGGATTGGGGGACATCTTTTTTTCCTTTCGTTCTTTCCACTTGAGTTCGTCGAGTCTTTGAATAACTATTTCTGGGTCCTCATTACTTTGACTATTCTTTCAGCCATTCTGTTTTTATTACTCATCATTCTCTAATTTCTGCTTTGTCCTTGAGCTGCTACTTTTTTATGTTTCCCGGTGCCCGGGTCCAATGAGGGCAATTTCCTTTGCTCGTCCTGGTGTCACGCTCATAAACAAAAAATATATCGTATAAACTGGGTTATAAATAAATGAATTGAAAGAAGCTAACGTGTTCTCAAAATTTCTCTCGTAATGGATATTTTTTTCAAACTTCCAATAGGACTCTAAGAGGTGTGTTATTAAGGAAATGAATACACTATTTGGAGTTATTTTTCCATCTCGAGATATGCTATTTTAATTGTCTTAGAGACAAAGTAATAAGTTTTCTTTCGTATTATCAAGGTCTTAAGCCTCTGAATGTGTTCTAGATATGATTATAATAATGAATAGACAACAACATTGACATTTCTTTTCCATAATAATATTTATGAAGAGCTAAATAAATGAAAAATACTTTCCTTTAATACAGTCACACATTGCGTTAAGTCTATATACGAGTTATCAGCAAGAAATAATTAAATTTTCTTGTAATACAGCAACAAAGAGTGATATTCTGAGCGAGTTATCACTTCTGTTGAATCAATTAATTGTGTTCCTTTCAATACACATCTCCGTTTGATTTCCACTTTTTATTCCATTCCTATTCCTGAATCCTATTCCAATGCTATAATGTTTTCATATTCATGTGAATTCCCATAACTAATTTTAATTTTGCTCCATATATATAATGCTCGAGCACTTGATCGCGGATTGAAGCTTGTAGATGGAAATGAATATGAGTGGGAGTTGAATCAGTTGCTGTTTGCAGATGATACTTTGGTGGTGGCAGATTCAGAGGAGAAGCTGTGTCAGTTAGTGACAGAATTTGGAAGGGTGTGTGAGAGACGGAAGTTGTGAGTGAATGTGGGAAAGAGTAAGATTATGAGGTGTACAAGAAACGAGGATGGTGCTAGACTGAATGATATGTTGAATGGAGAGGCACTTGAGGAAGTAGACCAGTTCAAATATCTAGGCTTATTTATAGCTGCAAATGGTGGAGTGCAAGCAGATGTGCGTCACAGAATGAATGAAGGATGCAAAGTGTTGGGTGCATTGAAGGGAGTAATGAAGATTAGAGGGCTGGGAATGAATGTTAAGAAAATGTTGTATGAGAAAGTGGTTGTGCCGACAGTAATGTATGGTTCAGAGTTATGGGGGTATGAAAGAAACTGAGAGACAGAAATTGAATGTGTTTGAGATGAAATGTCTGAGGAGTATGATTGGTGTATCGCAGTTGGATAGGGTTAGGAATGAAGAAGTGAGAGGGAGAATGGGTGTGAGGGGAGATTTGGCAGCTAGCGTAGATATAAATGTTTTGAGATGGTTTGGTCATGTAGAGAGGATGGATAATGAGCGACTACTGAAAGAGGTAATGAAATCGGAAGTTGATGGGAGAAATGCCATAGGGAGGCCTAGGTTGGGGTGGATGGATGGATGAATGATAGGAGAATGGATATGAAGGAGGCAAGTGAGAGTGCTAGGAATAGAAATGAGTAGCGAATGATTGTGACGCAGTTCTGATTGGCATCTGCTGTTATCTTGGAGTGCCTTGTAGAGGCAGCCTGTGGTAGGGGCAGTAGGGGATTTGGTAGTATGAAGCGACGTAAGTTGTGAAAGAGGGGGGAGGATGGAATGTGGCACTCCAGCAGTACCATCCAAACCCTTGGCCAAATCCCGTGTCATCGCTAGATAAACGTTGTGTTATTTTGCTTGTTCTTTGTTGTCGGCTACCCCCCAGAATGGGGGAAAATGCCAAGGTATATATAATATAATATATATTCCACTTATAGATACACATTTCAGATTGATTCCCACTTTTTCTTCCATTATCTTTTTCTGATTCCTAAATCAATGCGATATTGTTCTCATCTTCATACGAATTATCATAATTAATTTTACTTTTACTCCATATGTATTCCCTGTTATAGATACACATTTCAGGCTGATTCCTGCTTTTTCCTCCATTCCTATTCCTGATAACAAAACCAATGCGATATTGCTCTCATCCTCATGTGCATTCCCATACCTGATCTACAGGGTGTCCACAAACTCTGGCTACATAGGAAAATTTCACTATGCAGAGCTATTCAATCGAGTTCACCTGAATTTTGTAAAGCGCATTAAATTATGCATTGAAAATGATGGAAATCATAATGAAAATATTATTTATTAACAATAGATTTAAATAAATTTGTTTTGTTTTAAAAGTATGTGTTATTCTGCTGTGTACCCAGACGAAGTCTGGGTACACAGGAGATTAACACACTTTTAAAACAAATTTTTTTTATTTAAATCTAATGTTAATAAATAATATTTTCCATATGATTTCCATCATTTTCAATGCATAATTTGATGCGCTTTACAAAATTCAGGTGAACTCGATTGAATAGGTCTGCATAGTGAAATTTTCCTATGTAGCCAGACTTTGTGGACACCCTGTATATATTTCTTCCTTATATACTTTACTTATAAATAGATACCCGTGTCAGTTTAATTCTCACTTTTCCCTCCATTCCTATTCCTGATTCCAAAACCAAATCGGTGTTGCTCTTATTTTCATGTGAATTCCCATTCCTGATTTATATTTTTCCTCCATATAAATTCCAGTTATAGATAGAAACACATTTCCGTTAGATTCCCACCTTTTCCTCCATTCCTATTCCTGATTTCAAAACCAATTCAATGTTACTCTCATCTTCATTCAAATTCCCATTCCTGATCTATATCTATATATAATCTAGTTTTACAGAGGTACATGAGAGAAAAAAAATCAAAATTATACCGAATCCAAAAATACTTAATAATTTTTATAAGTTAATTATTTGTTTATTTCGATATATCTCACCAATACGTAATTGGAGAGATTATTATTTTTTTCATTTTATGTTTCATGATATAGTCCCCGTTTGGGGAGTGAACACGATTTGAAGCTGTGGTATTAAAGCTGGATGCCCTTCCTATCGCCTTGCGGTGGATTCGAATGCAGTTCCGTCACCTCCTGAATTGAGCACTCTACTGGTTATGCTACGGCGGTCATTAACTGGAAAGATTTCTTGCTCTACTGAAATTCAGAAATTCGAATTCACTTCAGTAGATGAGTTATTATAGCAACAGAGTCTTCAATAATAACAAAGAATCAGTAAGCAAAACTAGATAAATTAATACAATAGACACATTGACAGGCACAAGTGAACATTAATAACCACACACAGAATGTATTGAAGCACGTGGAAATGAATTAATTATATGTATAAGAAATGATGTATTACAATGCTTAAGAAACAACTGAATTAAATTTTCTTTTATAAGTTTCCAAATTAAGTCGGTAATGACAACATTTGTTACCTAAGCAATATCTATTTGGCTTCATAATATATCCGGGGATACATATTAATCTCTCTCTCTCTCTCTCTCTCTCTCTCTCTCTCTCTCTCTCTCTCTCTCTCTCTCTCTCTCTCTCTCTCTCTCTCTCTCTCTCTCATTCACTCTATAAAAGGGATAACTAAAGCATGGTGTCTTGCGACCTTGAGAACAATATACAATCCTTTGACGCTGTACTTTAGCGATGTTCCCAGAGATATTTCTTCATCAATACTCTCACACATACCCACATGAACATACGCACGTACACACACATACGTAAATCAGTCAAAAAATTCTTTCTCCATTTGCTGTTATTTTCGCATTTGGATCTTCTTATTGTTTAGACTCACGCAACTGCGTGCTTGTTAATCCTTTCGACCTGCATTTCCAAACACGCAAAGTTGATGCAAGGGTCACATGCTTAGATATTGTGTTTTCATTGTAACTGGAGCTTTAACTAGCCTCTCATATTCATATTTGTACTAGCCGTGCCTGCTGAGTTTACAGTGGCTAGGAGCCAACAGGGAAAGCGTATCTATATTTCCGATTATAAAATTTTTATTTTTGGGTGCAGTCTGATCCATAAATCCCCTGCCATACTCATATATGTACTTTTATGGGTGTAGCCCCCAGGACGGGCCAAAAAATAAATAAATAAATGAAATTGCCCTCGTCTGGCCTGGGCACGATTAAAACAGAGTAAAGAGAAACAGAGATGAGTAGTCTTGTGACTTGTCAGATGAGATAATAAGAGATGTGTAGCGAATATCCAAGAATATTCGGTGTTGATGTAGGCTTGTTATATTTGCTCTAGTTAGCATGGTATGGTAAACGAGAGAGGCCTTTAATATCCTCTCCACAATTTTAAAAGGAATAAATGAAATTTTCCCTCCATCATTTGGGGACGATGGGGGCTTGAACTCCGGTCCAGTGGTATGGTAAGGCCAGTCTTAAAATTATTGAAAAATACTAATTATTATCTCTCTCTCTCTCTCTCTCTCTCTCTCTCTCTCTCTCTCTCTCTCTCTCTCTCTCTCTCTCTCTCTCTCTCTCTCTCTCTCTCTCTCTCTCTCTCTCTCTCTCTCTCTCATTATCTGAATTTTTCTTTTCTCTTCCTCGTCAATTTTCATAATTTAATGTTTTTTCTTTCATAAAAATTAAAAATACTGTACAAAAAAAGACAAGCATCATGAAATAAGAAAGTTTACCTGACAAGGTAGAAGCTTTCAAACACGCGAACACACACATAAATATGCATAAAAACACACACACACACACACACACACACACACACCTTTAAGCACTGTTCTAAAAAAATAAAAATGTGTAGGGTTCTTTATCAGTAATTCCTTAACTATATGCAAGTTTGCTTTCTATTGACCTGCATCTCACAAGAATTGATATAAAAACTTTTTTTTTTTACGATTCGTGCGAAATAATGCGAATATAATTATGGCTCCAATGTGCTATTCATATTCTTTCATGACTTTTACAATTAAATCCCCCATTTTTGTTCCTGGCGGGTTTTCACGTTGCAAAGGTTAAAAGATAATAGCGTATATATATATATATATATATATATATATATATATATATATATATATATATATATATATATATATATATATATATATATATATATATATATATATGTATGTATGTATGTATGTATGTATGTATGTATGTGTGTGTGTGTTTGTGTGTGTGTCTATGTGTGTGTGTGTTTGTGTGTGTGTGTGTTTGTGTGCGTGAAATAATATGCATGTTTACACAGGTTTCAACACACCTATATATATTTTTTATCTCTTCTACATATAGTACTCCAGGCTTCGCAACATGAGTGTTTATTTTATTCAGAGTAAATTTAATGTCTCAAATAAGAATTAATTCCTGGAAAAATTCCAAAGTAAGTAAATAAAGAAACTCGACAAATATTTTTAAGACAAGAAAATGGGTTTCATGAAATCTGGAAATATAGGCCTATCCTTTTTCAGATTTCTTTATGAATTTAAGTTAAAATAAACCAACAGTTATTCTTAAAAACATGTAAAGTAAGTGCTATGAACATAGGCATACACTCCTTTCTAAGTCTCTCTCTCTCTCTCTCTCTCTCTCTCTCTCTCTCTCTCTCTCTCTCTCTCTCTCTCTCTCTCTCTCTCTCTCTCTCTCTCTCTCTCTCTCTCTCTCTCTCTCTCTCTCTCTCTCTCTCTCTCTCTCTATTTCTCGCTCGTGCTTGTTCTCATAAAATGTCCCTTATATTACTAAATGCTTTTAGTACTGTTGAAATAAAAGAGTTTTCATTAACTGTTCTCTTTTCAATATTTTGTGTAGCTTGTCTGGAAGCAAATGTATGTCATGGAGTCTAGTCTGGCAAAAGTACTTCTTAGGATTACGCTTCTTAATAAATCTTGCTTTGGTGTGCATTATAAGCACATGCATGCTTGCACATCTCAATCTTTACCATCCTTTTTAACGTTAAAACCTAATTTAATCTAAGCAAGCCAGATTTACGTAACCTGTCATCGGTATACGTAGTTAAGGGCGGTTTACACGGTCAAACGGTTCGTCGAACGCACGTTCGACAGTCAAGTGTTTAAAGTGATGTTCGAACGTGTGAACGGGGTATTTGGTTGTCGAACACGGAACGTGTTCGACAACCAAATACCCCGTTCACACGTTCGAACATCACTTCAAACATTTGCCTGTCGAACCGCGTTCGACGAACCGTTTGACCGTGTAAACCCCCCTTAAGACCAAACAGCTTAAAGAGGGGAATCGATAATGATGGAAAATCAATAAATCAAACAAAAAGAGATTTTGGATATTTTGATGTTACCATAATTTTAGGTAATTTTAGGCAATTTTCTACATTTTTTTTTTGTATCATGGTCCAATAATCTCTGAAATGCAAGTGATTCACCTCATATTTGTATTTTTTAAACCTTCGTATTGGTGAGCTTTCAGCTTAAGGGTTGCCCTTCCAAAAAAAAAAACAAATTCTCAGACTAGGTTAAATATGCATTAACATCATGTATATCATTATTTTAACTTTGGTATCTTGTAGAAATACTGAAGGTAATCCTAAAACAAGGTTTTCAGCAAGACCAGAGAATGAAAACATGAAATCAAGAAGACAAAGATGTTAAAAAGGACATGTGAATTTTGTACTCACCTAGAGCTTTTCCTGGAGTTCTGGACGATCCTGGGCTCAGATGTGTACGTGTAAGTGCTGAGGTTAACTCCCCCTCCCGCGGACATTGTCATAACTTCCGTCATTATCACTCAAGGAATTAACAACAACAAAAAATTTTTTACCTCTCTTATTTTTGTTTTTTTAAAGGTTTTTTTTCCGATATTGTGGAATATTTTTTTTTCCTGTTCGAGCCAGGGATTTTTCACTAGCGAGGCAGATTTTCAGTGTGGGGAGTTGTGTTACCACCTCAGCACCTGTTCTTTTTTTTATTTTTTTTTAGAAGTTCACCCTCTACTGATCTACTCACTACTTGACACTAGTATTAGTTCTTTTGTTTTCCTTGTTTTTTAGTGCACTTGCGTTGAGTGTTTTTAATGTCCAGACCTGTTCAGAAAGAACGCAGATTTCGGTATTTTAGCACAAATTTTAAAAATACATAAATTATTATTCCATAATGGCAATGAATTTTTCTTTTACTTTATATATTAAGATTTTTATTGAAGAAAGCGAATTTTTGTATTAAAAAAAACATTTTAATTTTTTCCCTCTGTTTTTGTATTTATTAATTTATTCAAGCAAAAATGTATATTGAAAAAAATTTGTTAATCTTAGAGGCACTTCATAGTTATCTTTTATTTTTGAAATAGTGTATATATATTAAGGCAGTGGCACAACAGTATTTTTTTATATTCATATTACTTGGTTCTCATTTTCTTTTGTATTTAGAAATATTTTAATACTCAAGTATTACATACATATATATATATATATATATATATATATATATATATATATATATATATATATATATATATATATATATATATATATATATATATATATATATATATATATATATATATATATATATATATATATATATATATATATATATATATATATATATATATATATATATATATATATATATATATATATATATATATATATATATATATATATATATATATATATATATATATATATATATATATATATATATATATATATATATATATATATATATATATATATATATATATATATATAAATATATATATATATATATATATATATATATATATATATATATATATATATATATATATATATATATATAATATATATATATATATATATATATATATATATATATATATATATATATATATATATATATATATATATATATATATATATATATATATATATATTTATATACACATATATATATATATATATATATATATATATATATATATATATATATATATATATATATATATATATATATATATATATATATATATATATATATAATAATAATAATAATAATAATAATAATAATAATAATAATAATAATAATAATAATAATAATAAAGATGATAAAAAAATAATAATAATAATAATAATAATAATAATGATAATAATAATAATAATAATAATAATAATAATAATAATAATAATAATAATAATAATAATAATAATACATAATAATAATAATAATAATAATAATAATAATAATAATAATAATAATAATAATAATAATAATAATAATAGTAATTCGACAAAGGAAAAGAAAAGCAAATATAAATGGAATAAGTCACATGTACTGCAGCCATAATTCAAGAATCAGTTGTCATTAAACATCTTTTCATGTTTTATCTCTAAGAAGAAGAATGCATATATTGGCATTTCCTAAAGACTCTTATTCAATATTTCCTGTACTCAAGTTCCATCTCGTAGTTTCCAATGGGTTTTTTAAAGCACGTGGAATGAATTATATATTCACAAGAAGTCTGTATTGCAGTAGTCAATACAAAATCGCGTGTGGTTTGGGAAGTG
Organism: Halocaridina rubra; assembly: GCA_037179515.1. Taxonomy (NCBI): domain Eukaryota; kingdom Metazoa; phylum Arthropoda; class Malacostraca; order Decapoda; family Atyidae; genus Halocaridina; species Halocaridina rubra. The sequence continues at coordinate 30,019 of JAXCGZ010020793.1, forward strand.
TCAAAGACCTTCAGCATTCATAGTTTTGCATCTCAGAATTGTATCTTTAGTTGGCTAATGGAAGTCGCTATTCGTCATGAGAATTATCTTAAAAGGTCTGAAGGATTTTGTGGATATTCAGCCGTTCATGATATCATTTGAAGGTTTTATGAATTTGAGAACATAATATGGTCTTAGATATACCCAGGAAATATAAGTTCGTTTCTTAACTTATTTTAAAAGATATTACTAGATATTACATTAGGTGTTTAAGGCTTACAAACTTCTCAGAGAGAGAGAGAGAGAGAGAGAGAGAGCGAGAGAGAGAGAGAGAGAGAGAGAGAGAGAGAGAGAGAGAGAGAGAGAGAGAGAGAGAGAGAGAGAGAGAGAGAGAGAGGAAAAATATTGTCTTTATTAAGCTTAGAAAATATCGTGTTTTTTTTTTATGTAACAGTTCAAGAAGTATTTTAAAGCTTTTATGCAAGCATTTAAACCACTTTGCTTAGATATATATATATATATATATATATATATATATATATATATATATATATATATATATATATATATATATATATATATATATATATATATATATATATATGAATCAGTTTTGCCCCGACCAGGACTTGAACCTAAGACATATAATTACTGTGCCAAGGCGCTACCAACTACACCACAGAAGGTCTAAAATGGAAGCAAACCTTGCAGCTTTATCTTTCTTACTTGGAATGAATGCATTCTATCTGAATGCCATTCTGCTCATATTACAGTTTCCCCCAACCTCACTCGTGGCTTCGTTTTCGCATTTAATTTAACTCCTAATCTCATTCTAGACCAACAATGAAAAAAAATTTGGAGTTGAATGTGAAAACGAAGCCATGAGTGAGGTTGGGGGAAACTGTAATATGAACAGAGTGGCATCCAGATAGAATGCGTTCATTCCTTGTATAGCAACTAAAACTGTAAGGTTTGTTTCCCTTTTAGACCTTCTGTGGTGTAGTTGGTAGTGCCTTGGCTCAGTAATTATGTGTTCTAGGTTCAAGTCCCGGTCGGGGTAAAACTGATTCATGTTTTCACATATGGTAATGTGCCTGAATTCCTTGAAGCTTTACTGAAAGTATTTGATTTTGCAACAAGAAAAAAGTACAAAACTATTTATTTATTCGGTGATTGGAACTTAGATTTGTTTAAAATAAATGATCAAAGAGTAACTGATTTTATAAACTTAATGTATTCACGTGGCTGCTTTCCAATAACTACTAAACCTACGAGAGTAACTGAAAATAGTGCATCTCTAATCGATCATATCTGGACCACAAATCTTGAAGACAATATAAGTAATTACATAGTGTACACCGACATAACAGATCATTTCGCAGTATAGTCCCAGTTTAAAAAAGAAGAACATAAATTTGATGCATATGTAGAAAAAAGACATTACTCTGATGATAACATAGCTAAATTTACTAGAGATATATCACATGAAAAATGGTAACATATCATTGACCTAAATAATGAAAATGAAGCTTTTAAGAATTTTCACTGTACATTTAAAGATAAATTTCTAGACTGATTTCCTCTAAGAAAATCGACTGTAAATAATAAAAACAACAGATGCCCACACATAACTGCAGGATTAAAAAATAGTATCAAAGAAAAACACCGATTAAAAAGGCTTGCGTCAAAATGGTCTTTGTCTTTTGGAACCAGATATAAAGCATACAAGAACAAATTAGTGACACTACTCCAAGCTGCAAAAAAATTGATATTTTCAGGAAAAGCTCAAGAAGGAACAAGGAAACAGCAAGTCCGCCTGGAATACAATAAACAGCCTAATGGGACGAAAAAAAATTAATCATTCAAAGAAAATCAAATTAAAAAATGATAATGACCACACTGCTAATTGCTAATATCTTTAATAATCATTTCTTAACTATAGCACAACCAACACAGGAACAACAAAATGTGCAACAAAACTCACACCGACAGTTTCTTAATAATCCACCAGACTTTTCGTTTTACTTGTATCCTGTAACAAGGGAGGAAGTCACTAAATATATGAAAACCTTAAAATCAAATACAGCGTCGGGATATGATGAAATTCCATCAAAACAACTTCAGGTCACTGCCCATTACATTGGTACCCCACTTACCCACATAATCAATCTATGTTTTAAGCAAGGATGTTTTCCAGACAAACTAAAAAGTGCTAAAGTAATACCTATTTTTAAGTCAGGCACTGTGGATGATGAAAATAACTATAGACCTATATCTATCTTACCGTCTTTAAGTAAAGTGTTTGAAAAAGCGATTCTTCACAGAATTAAAGAATTTCTTGAAAAGTTCAACCTATTATCCGAAAATCAATACGGATTCCGTAATAATAAGACCACTGAAAAAACAATAATGAACTTTACAAGTGATGTTTACAAAAATTTGGAAAATAAAAACTTTGTTGCAGGGGTTTTCCTAGACTTGTCCATATCATTTGACTCATTAGACCATGATTTACTAATAGAAAAACTAACTTGTGTGGGTATTAGGGGAACACCATTACAGTTATTTAAGAGCTACTTGAAAAATAGAAAACAAGCCGTATATTGTAATGGGAAAGCATCTTTGTTGCAAACTATTGAGAGGGGAGTACCACAGGGATCAATACTGGGCCCATTGTTATTTTTAGTTTATATAAATGATATTTCCAATGCCAGTAATAAATTCAAATATATTCTCTATACAGATGACACCAACCTTCTCTTGCATGATAATAACCTTGACCACCTGCATTCTGTTTTAAATAGTGAACTAGAAAAAATTAACAACTGGGTCTCTGTTAATAAATTAAAGCTAAATGTTTCCAAAACTGACTATATCTTATTTCAAAATAGATCTGTAGTACACAATATTGGTCAAGTTAATATGAATGGGTATGAAGTTAAAAGAGTTGCTTGCTAGAAATTTTTGGGAGTAAAAATTGATGAAAATTTAGGTTGGAAATGTCATATTCAATCTGTCTGCTCAAAACTGTCCAAGACGTGTGGAATTTTGTATAAAATTCGCCATAACCTAACAAATGAGGCCTTAAAAAGCATATACTATTCCCTGTGTTATCCTCATACTATATACTGTTTGTCCATCTGGGGTTGTACTTGGCCGTCAATTGTAAGAGATGTATTTGTAACTCAGAAAAGACTGATCAGAACTATTACATATAGTGGAAAATATGACTCAACTTCCTCTTTATTCAAGGAGCTAAACTTGCTTAAATTTAATTACTTGATACAATATTTCTGTCTTATTATTATACATAGTGATGTTAATGATAACAGAAAATTATTTAGATTTATTCAACACAACCATGGAGCCAGAGGTAACAATATAAATCTGATATGTCCACAGCCGAGAACAACCTTGTACAAATTTTCTATTCACTGTTTTGGCCCAAAACGTTGGATTGCATTACCAGAAGATTTAAAAACAATAACTGGCACAACTTTATTTAAAAAGAAACTAAAACAGCATTTATTTACTAGGCAAAATCAAGCAGCTGTTGATTAATCATTAATACAGTATTAGTGTATTATTATGTCCAGGTTAAGGTCAGGCTACTGTTTTGTTTTATTACAAGATAAGTATGAGATTGCTATATTGGAGCTTTTGTTAACTATTGCTGTCATACTTTAAATTATGTGAAATGTATATTAAACTGCCTGCCAAGGAGCTCTTGCTCAGCAGGCTAGTGCCTCTGAATATAATGTACATATTTATTCCTGTATGTATACTAAATATTTGGCAATAAAATCTATGACTATGACTATGACTATTTGATTATATATATATATATATATATATATATATATATATATATATATATATATATATATATATATATATATATATATATATATATATATATATACATATATATATATATATATATATATATATATATATATATATATATATATATATATATATATATATATATATATATATATATATAAGTTTTTAGAACTTTAACGTTTTGAGGTGTAAAAAAGGTCTTTTATTATATAAGGGTATATACAGATGCAAATGGCATACATACATACATACATGCATACATACATACATACATACATACATACATACATACATACATACATGCATACATACATACATACATACATACATACATACATACATACATACATACATACATACATACATACATACATACATACATACATACATGCATTTCCTACTCTTTAATCTCTTTCTGGTTTGTCACACGACTAAAGAAAGGACCTTTTCTAATATTCCAAAATAAAAATGCAGTCTCGTGCAAGAGAACTGGTATGCAGTCCCCCCAAGTCCCCACCATGACGTTATCACATCCCCCATCCCCTCATTCCTCCATTAGACGTTGCTATTGGCTGCCACTAATATATCTGTTCCAGCATTCCAGGAGCGAGTCCTGATCTGGGAGTTCTTCAGTCCTGATCATAAGGAGCAATGTTTACAAACTTGACTCATTTATGTTCCGCAATATCCCCCATTATTAAATAACATGAAGTAATTGTTGGATGTGTCTACAAGAAGCCTCTTGCTTAAAGGAACCAATTGTATTGTCTTTTAAATATCTAATACAAAAAGCGAAATACCTCCATATATATATATATATATATATATATATATATATATATATATATATATATATATATATATATATATATATATATACATATATATATATATATATATATATATATATATATATATATATATATATATATATATATATATATATATATATATATGTATGTATATATATATATATATATATATATATATATATATATATATATATATATATATATATATATATATATATAAAGGTTCTTGTGTGTTTTTGACTTTGGATAAAACCTAAATCTTCTCTTTCACTATTTTGTTTCTGTTTCAACACCACTAAATGAAAACTTGCTCCTAGCACTTAATTTTATTGTTCTAAATATAAT
>JAXCGZ010020793.1:45000-52500 GCA_037179515.1 Halocaridina rubra
TATATATATATATATATATATATATATATGGATAGATGATAGATGATCGATAGATAGATATATAGATAGATAGATAGATCATGCCTTAAAATATAGCACACAGGTATGCTAATATCCACAAGGTTTATAAGGGTTATTGATCTAGTTACATTCCTGGTTTGCAATTCATCAATACACGGTGTTTTTCTGCGGGTTATGTAACTTTCACTTATTTAATTGGGTTTTGCAAGGAGGATAATATTCGTACTGGGTATTTTTCATTTTTAAAGGGATATTATTTTTTGGGGAAAGGGGTGTTTTCTAAGTTTATTTGGCATTTTGGGGGGTTTAATCACCTTGCAGGAGTCGCTTTAAGGGTTTATTTATACATCCATATTTTGTTTAATCTTTCATCTTGACAATTTGCAAAACGTAGAAAAAAATTCGCAAGGCAATTTAATTTTTTATTTTTCAATGCATAAATGCTCATTTCATCTCATTGAAGAGCAAAAAAAAAATATTGTATCAAAAAACAAAAAGGAAATATGGACGAAAAATAAGCATGTCAGAAATCATTCGCGTTACAGAGAAAAATAACGCGAGAAACTTAGATGCAAAAACAGGAAAAAAAATACGAGTCATTGAGAGCTGAAACTCACCCCGAACTGGAATCTTTTGAAAACTGACTTTTATTTCCATTTCTCACAATCACTGATCGAATCACTCGTCTTTTTTTTTTAATAAACACATTTTGACGACTCGATTCACATCGTATATTCCACTTTGTTCTGTTTGTCACTATAATAATGAGCAAAAACACTAGCGAACAGGCTCAAAACGGTCTGTGCACTAGCATTGCATCATTGGTAACTATGGAGACAGGGACGCCAGCGGACTTTGCAGGGTCCAGGTAGAGGGAGAGCCTTTGCACCTGGCTTACCAGTGGGCTCGCCCGATCTCCTTGAAGGGGACTCGTCCAATGACATTAGGGCGAGGATGGGAGGTGTATTATAGAGTAATGAGGTTCCGACTCCTGGTCTGGATTTTTTTTTTTGGGGGGGTCATATGTATATGCACTTGTGTGTGTATGTGTGTGATTACCTAATTGTGATTACCTAATTGTGTTTACGGGAAAGAGCCCAAAGCTCGTATCTTCCCGTCTCCTGATCGCTTCCATTTTATACTTAGTGATACTTATCATACCTGTCCTTAAAACTATGGATTGAGATAGCATTAACTACCTCCTCGCTTAGCCAATTCCAATTATCAACTACTCTTACACTGAAAAAGTATTTCCTTACATCCTGCGAAGAAGTTTTCTTACGAAGCTTCAAGCTATGACCTCTAGTTCTAGAGCCAGCCATATCAAAATATCGATCCCTATCTACTCTATCATAACCATGAAGGAATTTAAAGACTGTCACCATATCCCCCTCACTCTTCTAGCTTCCAGTGATGGTAAGTCTAATTCCCTCAGCCTCTCATCATAACTGAGATTGCGTATTTCTGGCACCAGTTTCGTGGCATGTCTTTGAACTTTTTCAAGCTTAGCTATGTGCTTTTTCAAGTGCGGATTCCGAAAGGGGGCTGCATATTCGAGTTTTGGCCTTACATAGGTTACATAAATATTTCTGAACATTTCCTTGTCCATGTGCCTGAAGGCTACCCTTACATTTGATAAGAATGCATATGCTGCCCTTACTATGCCATTTATATGTAGTTCTGGAGACAAATCTGCCAGTATGTTTACACCTAGATCTCTCTCATTTTCTGTCTCTTGAAGTTGTACTCCAGCCACCGAGTAGTCAAGCTTGGGCCTTCGTACCCATTCTCATTACCTTACATTTTGAAGTATTGAATTTCATTAGCCACTTTTCTGATCACTCATGCAGATTATTTAGATCCTCCTGAAGTTCTCTACCATTGTTCTAGTTTTTTACTTTCTTCACAATCTTTGCATCATCTGCAAACATATTCATGAATGAATTTACAGACTCTGATAGGTCATTTACATATACAAGGAACAAAAGTGGCCCTAAAACTGAACCCTGTGGAACTCCACTACTAACTCTTCTCCATTCAGACACTGAGTGTCTTACTCTAACCCTCTGTTCCCTTCCTTCTAAGTAAGTTTTTATCCATTCCAAAACATTTCCACCTATTCTAGCCATTGATTGCAGCTTCCTAATAAGTCTCCCATGTGGAACAGTGTCAAACGCTTTCTGGAAGTCTAGGAATATGCAATCTGCCCAGCCCTCTCTTTCCTGTAAGATTTGGCTTACCTCATCATAAAATTCTAATAAGTTTGTTACTGTTGATCTACCTTCTCTGAAGCCATGTTGCCTCACTGACAAAAAGTTGAAGGATTCCAAGTGAAGAGAGATATGTTTCCTTAGTAGTTTCTCCATAACTTTGCAAACTATGCTGTTCAAGGAAACTGGTCTATAGTTCAGAGCCGTATCCCTCCTTCCCTTTTTGAAGATAGGTATCACATTTGCTTGTTTCCAGCATCTTGGAATCTCCCCCGACTCCAGTGACTCCTTAAATATAATACTTAGTGCCACTGATATTGTGTTTGCGCATTTTTAAGCACATGAGGGGATATGTCATCAGGACCTGTAGCTTTATGAACATCTAAATCCATCAGCGCTTTGCATACCTCTGTGGCTGTAAGGTTGATGTTCTCTAATACCGGCCCTTGAGCTTCTATCACTGCAATCTGAGGGGGTGGGGTATTTTCTACTGTAAATACTGACTGAAACTCCTTGTTCAATTCTTTGCAGATCTCTTCATCCGTCTCAGTGATGCTTCCATCTGCTCTCTTTAGCCTTAAAACCTGTTCTTTTACCTTCAGTTTTCCTCTGATAAAGCTGTGGAAAAGCTTGGGATTTTCTTTAGCCTTCCTGGTGATGTCCCTCTCATAGTCTCTCTCTGCCTCTCTCCTTTCACTTAGGTGGTCATTTCTTGCTCTTTTGTAGGTTTGCCAGGCATTTATGTTTTTTTTCCTCCTATACCTTTTCCAGCATTTGTCTCTCCACTCCTTAGCTCTTTTACACCCATTATCGAACCACATCTCTCTGGCATGAATTACACCTACTTTGGTGACAGGTATGCAGCAATCTACTATCTTCCCATATTTCTCACAAAAGATGTCATACATTTCTTGTACAGATTTGTTGTAAAATAAGGTTCTCCAGTCAATAACTGCAAAGTGTATATGTGCGTGTGTGTGTGTGTGTGTGTGTGTGTGTGTGTGTGTGTGTGTGTGTGTGTGTGATTACCTAATTGTGATTACCTGATTGTGTTTACGGGAAAGAGCCCAAAGCTCGTATCTTCCCGTCTCCTCATCGGTTCCATTTTAGACTTAGTGATACTTATCGTACCTGTCCTTAAAACTATGGATTGAGATAGCATTAACTACCTCCTCGCTTAGCGAATTCCAATTATCAACTACTCTTACACTGAAAAAGTATTTCCTTACATCCTGCAAACAAGTTTTCTTACGAAGCTTCAAACTATGACCTCTAGTTCTAGAGCCAGCCATATCGAAATATCGATCCCTATCCACTCTATCATAACCATGAAGGAATTTAAAGACTGTCACCATATCCCCCCTTACTCTTCTAGCTTCGAGTGATGGCAAGTCTAATTCTCTCAGCCTCTCATCATATCCGAGATTGCGTATTTCTGGCACCAGTTTCGTGGCATGTCTTTGAACTTTTTCAAGCTTAGCTATGTGCTTTTTCAAGTGCGGATTCCAAAAGGGGGCTGCATATTCGAGTTTTGGCCTCACATAGGTTACATAAATATTTCTGAACATTTCCTTGTCATGTGCCTGAAGGCTACCCTTACATTTGATAAGAATGCATATGCTGCCCTTACTACGCCATTTATATGTATTTCTGGAGACAAATCTGCCAGTATGTTTACTCCTAGATCTCTCTCATTTTCTGTCTCTTGAAGTTGTACTCCAGCCACCGAGTAGTCAAGCTTGGGCCTTCTTGCACTTGTACCCATTCTCATTACCTTACATTTTGAGGTATTGAATTTCATTAGCCACTTTTCTGACCACTCATGCAGATTATTTAGATCCTCCTGAAGTTCTCTACCATTGTTCTCGTTTTTTACTTTCTTCACAATCTTTGCATCATCTGCAAACATATTCATGAATGAATTTACAGACTCTGGTAGGTCATTTACATATACAAGGAACAAAAGTGGCCCTAAAACTGAACCCTGTGGAACTCCACTACTAACTCTTCTCCATTCAGACACTGAGTGTCTTATTCTAACCCTCTGTTCCCTTCCTTCTAGGTAAGTTTTTATCCATTCCAAGACATTTCCACCTATTCTAGCCATTGATTGCAGCTTCCTAATAAGTCTCCCATGTGGAACAGTGTCAAACGCTTTCTGGAAGTCTAGGAATATGCAATCTGCCCAGCCCTCTCTTTCCTGGAAGATTTGGCTTACCTCATCATAAAATTCTAATAAGTTTGTTACTGTTGATCTTCCCTCTCTGAAGCCATGTTGCCTCACTGACAAAAAGTTGAAGGATTCCAAGTGAAGAGAGATATGTTTCCTTAGTAGTTTCTCCATAACTTTGCAAACTATGCTGGTCAAGGAAACTGGTCTATAGTTCAGAGCCGTATCCCTCCTTCCCTTTTTGAAGATAGGTATCACATTTGCTTGTTTCCAGCATCTTGGAATCTCCCCCGACTCCAGTGACTCCTTAAATATGATACTTAGTGCCACTGATATTGTGTTTGCGCATTTTTTAAGCACATGAGGGGATATGTCATCAGGACCTGTAGCTTTATGAACATCTAAATCCATCAGCGCTTTGCATACCTCTGTGGCTGTAAGGTTGATGTTCTCTAATACCGGCCCTTGAGCTTCTATCACTGCAATCTGAGGGGGTGGGGTATTTTCTACTGTAAATACTGACTGAAACTCCTTGTTCAATTCTTTGCAGATCTCTTCGTCCGTCTCAGTGATGCTTCCATCCGCTCTCTTTAGCCTTAAAACCTGTTCTTTTACCTTCAGTTTTCCTCTGATAAAGCTGTGGAAAAGCTTGGGATTTTCTTTAGCCTTCCTGGTGATGTCCCTCTCATAATCTCTCTCTGCCTCTCTCCTTTTACTTAGGTAGTCATTTCTTGCTCTTTTGTAGGTTTGCCAGGCATTTATGTTTTTTCTCCTCCTATACCTTTTCCAGCATTTGTCTCTCCACTCCTTAGCTCTTTTACACCCATTATCGAACCATTTCTCTCTGGCATGAATTACACCTACTTTGGTGACAGGTATGCAGCAATCTACTATCTTCCCATATTTCTCACAAAAGATGTCATACATTTCTTGTACAGATTTGTTGTAAAATAAGGTTCTCCAGTCAATAACTGCAAAAAGCTCATTCATTTTGATGTAATCTCCTTTCGGATAGTTCTTCCTCATGTCCTCAGTGCCTCTACTCTCAGGAAGAATGTCTTCAATGATATACTCCATCAACAACACACAGTGGTCACTCTTTCCAATTGGTGGTTCATACTCAATATTTTCAATATCCAACACATTATCTGTGAACACTAGATCAAGTAGTGATGGCTCATCCCCACCCCTGGCTCTTGTTGGTTCCATTACATGTGTGTGTGTGTGTGTGTGTGTGTGTGTGTGTGTGTGTGTGTGTGTGTGTGTGTGTGTGTGTGTGTGTGTGTGTGATTACCTAATTGTGATTACCTAATTGTGTTTACGGGAAAGAGTGTGTGTGTGAATATGTGTGTATTTATATGTATATGTTTATGTATGTGAATGTGTATATACTGAACATATATATATATATATATATATATATATATATATATATATATATATATATATATATATATATATATATATATATATATATATATATATATATATATATATATATATATATATATATACACACACATATATATATATATATATATATATATATATATATATATATATATATATATATATATATATATATCGTCTTTTTCCAAGAGGGTTCCAGCTACCAATGTTTCTTCATTTGCTCAACGACGGAGGTTTGAAGCCTCCGAAAGCTCGCACTCCAAGTCTTCGAGAAACTTGTGTCAAAGAGTCACTTCTGGAAGAGAGGATTGTTACTTTTCAACTGGGATAGTCGATGCATGATGTGTCTTCAAGACATGTGTATATGTTAAAGTTTTCTCCGATGCCTTTTGTGAATACTAGATGTCAGGAGACTCCCTTCCTTCAATATATATATATATATATATATATATATATATATATATATATATATATATATATATATATATATATATATATATATATATATATATATATATATATATATATATATATATATACATATATATACATATATATATATATATATATATATATATATATATATATATATATATATATATATAAATAAGTACAAATTGTTAGCATACAGCACTAAATAGTAAGGAAGCCCATCAGTGAAACAAAACTTATAAAACAATGCTATATTTCGGATCCTAACTGGATCCCTTCTCAAGTTGTGCTTGAGAAGGGATCCAGTTAGGATCCGAAATATAGCATTGTTTTATAAGTTTTGTTTCACTGATGGGCTTCTTTACTATATATATATATATATATATATATATATATATATATATATATATATATATATATATATATATATATATATATATATATATATATATATATATATATATATATATATATATATGTAAATATGTGTGTGTTTATATATATATTTTTTTCTCTCTTTTTTTAGCTTATCTGTCTTTTTCTTTATTAAAAGGGATTATCTACTTACCGATATATATTCGTAATTAGAAATTAACATATTCTTTTGTTAATGACATTTTAATGATTTTGTCGCTTTTTGTTTGATTGAGGGTATTATTTCTTTTGGATTAGACCCGTCTTACTACCTTTTATTTTTAAGTCCCTCTGGTCTCCTGAGTCCTTTTTGTTTTTTATTCCCTCTGTCATTGTTACTTTATACATTAACTTTTGGTTGAGAAGGGGTGTAGTTGAGAGCCGAAATATAGCTTTATATTTTCTATGTGTTGTTTCACTGTTGGGCTTTCTTACCTCACACACACACACACACACACACACACACACACACACACACACACACACACACACACACACACACACACATAGTGGAGTTCCACAGGGTTCAGTTTTAGGGCCACTTTTGTTCATTGTATATGTGAAAATGTTTGCAGATGATACAAAGATTGTGAAGAAAGTAGGAAACGAGAACAATGGTAGAGAACTTCAGCAAGATCTAAATAGTCTGCATGAGTGGTCAGAAAAGTGGCTAATGAAATTCAATACTTCAAAATGTAAGGTAATGAGAATGGATACAAGTGCAAGAAGGCCCATGCTTGACTACTCGGTGGCTGGAGTACAACTTCAAGAGACAGAAAATGAGAGAGATCTAGGAGTTAACATACTGGCAAATTTGTCTCCAGAAATGCATATAAATGGCAT
>JAXCGZ010020793.1:57500-67500 GCA_037179515.1 Halocaridina rubra
AGAAAAGAGTTCCAGGAGCTGAATATGGAAAATGATGCCATGAAAACGTCCTTTGCTGATGCACTAAAGGGGAATGTGGCAGTAAAAGAGGCTGTAAAGGTGGTGGCACTGGAAAACATACAAACAGTTGACTATAAAGAGACAGTAATCGAAAAAATGAAAGACGTTGTGATGGAAAGGGCAAACCCACTCATCAGACAGGCACTTGATAAGGAGAAGACAGTGGTAATCTCAGGCATAAGTGAATCCCAGGAGCCAACATGGCAGGGGAGACTTGAAGAAAATAAAGCTAGGGTTGTAGACCTGATAAGAAAGCTTGGAGTAGTATGTGGTCCTGAGGATATTGTAAACATACACCAACTAGGTAAATATTCGAGGGAAGGAAAGCCGAGACCAACAAAAGTAACCTTTGAGAGAGGGGAGACATGTAGGGAAATAGTGTTGAGAAAAAAAAGTCTAAAAGACCTTCAAGAATGCAAAGAAGTGTTCATTAGACGATACAGAACACAGGAAGAGATGGGAAAGATCAAAAACTTGTTGCAAGAGGCAAGAAGGTTAAATGATGAAAGAAATGAAGAAGAGAAGAAAAATTTTCGTTACGGAATACTTCCAGACAAAGGGGAGATAAAGAAGATAATGACAGAAGATCAGGGGATGGGGCCTCATTAAGATTGTTATACACAAATGCTGATGGATTAGCTGGTAAGGCAGTAGAATTAAAAGATAGGATTCACAACAGTAAGGCAGATATAGTAGCAATTACAGAGACTAAGTTGAGTGAGGACATAAACAGTGTCACAGTTTTTCCTAAGGGCTTCAGAATACTAAGGGTCGAAAGATCTGAGAGGACTGGTGGAGGGATAGCACTGCTCATAAGTGAGAGGATTCAAGTTGAAGAGATAAACTTGGCTATAGAAAGTGAGTTCAGGGAATTTCTTGTTGCTCGCATAAATACTGGGTCAGAGAGCATTATAATAACTGTTGTATACAACCCACCAAGGAACCAAAATAGGCTTGAAATTTATGAGGAAAGTCATATAGGTACTATTGAAGTCATAAACTCAGTTGTTAACATGGCACGGGAGAAAAAATGTAGGATTTTGATTATGGGAGACTTTAATCATAAAGAGATAGATTGGATAAATCTTGACCCACACAGTGGTGAGGACTCCTTTGGGGCAAGATTCCTAGATTGCGTACAAGGGAATTTCCTACACCAACATGTAATGGAACCAACAAGAGCCAGGGGTGGGGATGAGCCATCACTACTTGATCTGGTGTTCACAGATAATGTGTTGGATATTGAAAATATTGAGTATGAACCACCAATTGGAAAGAGTGACCACTGTGTGTTGTTGATGGAGTATATCATTGAAGACATTCTTCCTGAGAGTAGAGGCACTGAGGACATGAGGAGGAACTATCAGAAAGGAGATTACATCAAAATGAATGAGCTTTTTGCAGTTATTGACTGGAGAACCTTATTTTACAACAAATCTGTACAAGAAATGTATGACATCTTTTGTGAGAAATATGAGAAGATTGTAGATTGCTGCATACCTGTCACCAAAGTAGGTGTAATTCATGCCAGAGAGAAATGGTTCGATAATGGGTGTAAAAGAGCTAAGGAGTGGAGAGACAAATGCTGGAAAAGGTATAGGAGGAGAAAAAACATAAATGCCTGGCAAACCTACAAAAGAGCAAGAAATGACTACCTAAGTAAAAGGAGAGAGGCAGAGAAAGATTATGAGAGGGACATCACCAGGAAGGCGAAAGAAAATCCCAAGCTTTTCCACAGCTTTATCAGAGGAAAACTGAAGGTAAAAGAACAGGTTTTAAGGCTAAAGAGAGCGGATGGAAGCATCACTGAGACGGACGAAGAGATCTGCAAAGAATTGAACAAGGAGTTTCAGTCAGTATTTACAGTAGAAAATACCCCACCCCCTCAGATTGCAGTGATAGAAGCTCAAGGGCCAGTATTAGAGAACATCAACCTTACAGCCACAGAGGTATGCAAAGCGCTGATGGATTTAGATGTTCATAAAGCTACAGGTCCTGATGACATATCCCCTCATGTGCTTAAAAAATGCGCAAACACAATATCAGTGGCACTAAGTATCATATTTAAGGAGTCATTGGAGTCGGGGGAGATTCCAAGATGCTGGAAACAAGCAAATGTGATACCTATCTTCAAAAAGGGAAGGAGGGATACGGCTCTGAACTATAGACCAGTTTCCTTGACCAGCATAGTTTGCAAAGTTATGGAGAAACTACTAAGGAAACATATCTCTCTTCACTTGGAATCCTTCAACTTTTTGTCAGTGAGGCAACATGGCTTCAGAGAAGGAAGATCAACAGTAACAAACTTATTAGAATTTTATGATGAGGTAAGCCAAATCTTACAGGAAAGAGAGGGCTGGGCAGATTGCATATTACTAGACTTCCAGAAAGCGTTTGACACTGTTCCACATGGGAGACTTATTAGGAAGCTGCAATCAATGGCTAGAATAGGTGGAAATGTCTTGGAATGGATAAAAACTTACTTAGAAGGAAGGGAACAGAGGGTTAGAGTAAGACACTCAGTGTCTGAATGGAGAAGAGTTAGTAGTGGAGTTCCACAGGGTTCAGTTTTAGGGCCACTTTTGTTCCTTGTATATGTAAATGACCTACCAGAGTCTGTAAATTCATTCATGAATATGTTTGCAGATGATGCAAAGATTGTGAAGAAAGTAAAAAACGAGAACAATGGTAGAGAACTTCAGGAGGATCTAAATAATCTGCATGAGTGGTCAGAAAAGTGGCTAATGAAATTCAATACCTCAAAATGTAAGGTAATGAGAATGGGTACAAGTGCAAGAAGGCCCAAGCTTGACTACTCGGTGGCTGGAGTACAACTTCAGGAGACAGAAAATGAGAGAGATCTAGGAGTAAACATATTGGCAGATTTGTCTCCAGAAATACATATAAATGGCGTAGTAAGGGCAGCATATGCATTCTTATCAAATGTAAGGGTAGCCTTCAGGCACATGGACAAGGAAATGTTCAGAAATATTTATGTAACCTATGTGAGGCCAAAACTCGAATATGCAGCCCCCTTTTGGAATCCGCACTTGAAAAAGCACATAGCTAAGCTTGAAAAAGTTCAAAGACATGCCACAAAACTGGTGCCAGAAATACGCACTCTCGGTTATGATGAGAGGCTGAGGGAATTAGACTTGCCATCACTCGAAGCTAGAAGAGTAAGGGGGGATATGGTGACAGTCTTTAAATTCCTTCATGGTTATGATAGAGTGGATAGGGATCGATATTTCGATATGGCTGGCTCTAGAACTAGAGGTCATAGTTTGAAGCTTCGGAAGAAAACTTGTTTGCAGGATGTAAGGAAATACTTTTTCAGTGTAAGAGTAGTTGATAATTGGAATTCGCTAAGCGAGGAGGTAGTTCATGCTACCTCAATCCATAGTTTTAAGGACAGGTATGATAAGTATCACTAAGTCTAAAAATGGAACCGATCAGGAGACGGGAAGATACGAGCTTTGGGCTCTTTCCCGTAAACACAATTAGGTAATCACAATTAGGTAATCACACACACACACACACGCACACACACACACACACACACACACACAAACACACACACACGAGAACAATGGTAGAGAACTTCAGGAGGATCTAAATAATCTGCATGAGTGGTCAGAAAAGTGGCTAATGAAATTCAATACTTCAAAATGTAAGGTAATGAGAATGGGTACAAGTGCAAGAAGGCCCAAGCTTGACTACTCGGTGGCTGGAGTACAACTTCAAGAGACAGAAAATGAGAGAGATCTAGGAGTAAACATACTGGCAGATTTGTCTCCAGAAATACATATAAATGGCATAGTAAGGGCAGCATATGCATTCTTATCAAATGTAAGGGTAGCCTTCAGGCACATGGACAAGGAAATGTTCAGAAATATTTATGTAACCAATGTGAGGCCAAAACTGGAATATGCAGCCCCCTTTTGGAATCCGCACTTGAAAAAGCACATAGCTAAGCTTGAAAAAGTTCAAAGACATGCCACGAACCTGGTGCCAGAAATACGCAATCTCAGTTATGATGAGAGGCTGAGGGAATTAGACTTACCATCACTCGAAGCTAGAAGAGTGAGGGGGGATATGGTGACAGTCTTTAAATTCCTTCATGGTTATGATAGAGTGGATAGGGATTGATATTTTGATATGGCTGGCTCTAGAACTAGAGGTCATAGTTTGAAGCTTCGTAAGAAAACTTCTTCGCAGGATGTAAGGAAATACTTTTTCAGTGTAAGAGTAGTTGATAATTGGAATTGGCTAAGCGAGGAGGTAGTTAATGCTATCTCAATCCATAGTTTTAAGGACAGGTATGATAAGTATCACTAAGTATAAAATGGAACCGATCAGGAGACGGGAAGATACGAGCTTTGGGCTCTTTCCCGTAAACACAATTAGGTAATCACAATTAGGTAATCACACACACACACACACACACACACACACACACACACACACACATTCAATACTTCTAAATATATGGTAATGAGAATGGGTTCAAGTGCAAAAAGACCCAAGGTTGACTACTCAATGGCAGGAGTACAACTTCAAAAGATAGAATGAGAGCGATCTAGGAGTCAACATACTGGCCGATTTGTCTTTAGAAATGCAAATAAAATGCATACTAAGGGCAGCATATGCTTTCTTAGCAAATGTAAGGGTAGCCTTAAGGCACACAGGCAAGGAAATGTTCAGAAATATTTATGTAACCTATGTGAGGCCAAAGCTTGAATATGCAGTCCCCTTTTGGAATCCACACTTGAAAAAGCACGTAGTTAAGTTGGAAAAAGTTGAAAGACATATCACGAAACTGGTGCCAAAAATATGCAATATCAGTTATGAGGAGAGGCTGGGGAAATTAGACTTACCATCACTCGTATCTAGAAGAATTAGGGGGGATATGGTGATGGTTTATAAATTCCTTCATGGTTATGACCGAGTGTATAGGGATCGATATTTTGATATGGCCGGCACTAGAACTAGAGGTCATAGTTTGAGGCTTCGTAAGAAAACCTCTATGCAGAGTGTAAGAAAGTACCTTTTTAGTGTATGAGTAGTTGATAATTGGAATTCCCTAAGAGAGGAGGTAGTTAGTGCTAACTCATAGTTTTAAGGACACGTATGATAATTATCACTTAGTACAAAATGGAACCGACCAGGAGACGGGAAGTTACGAGCTTGGGGCTCTTTCCCGTAAGCACAATTGTGTAATTACAATTAGTTTATCACACACACAAACGGACACACACACACACACACACACACACACACACACACACACACACACACACACACACTTACCGTGAACCACCACATACAGTTTGTATTGGGTGGGTAGTCTGCTGCATATTCAGGAGAGGCTATATACCCACTTGGTCCATTGTTGGTAGAGGTACGAAGCCCACCACATAAGTAATAACTTTCGATGGTCACAAAGAAACCTTTGGCACCAGGAGAATTCTCTTGGCTCTGTGCAAATAAGATACCTTAGTAGAAATAGCTTGATTTTGTCTGTCAAAATCTTTGGGCCCAAAGTTTATACTGTAGCCCCTGCTTGGTTCAGAGATAGTAATTGTGGTATTTTTATGGGCACCGAAGATATTACTTGTGGCAATTTTTGGTCAAGATTTTTAATTATTCATTCTTTTTGAACCTGTGACACTTTTTGACTCAAGAGTTTTTGTATTAAAAGTTTCTTCATGTATTTTTTCTTTATTGAGAATTTTACCTATTGATTGTTTTGGACCTTAGGTTTTACTTGTGGCACATTCTAAACTCAGAGTTTTCTGTTGCCAAGTTTTAGACCCAGAGGTTTTCCAGTGGCACTTTTTGGATCCAGAATTTTACATGTGGTATCATTTTAGACCCAGAGTTTAATATTTACTCTCTTGTTCCATAATTTGTCTGTGATACTTCTTTGGACACATAGCTATACCTTGGCTAAGTTTTTTCTTGTCTTTTTTTTACCTTTTTTTACCCGCAGCACCTATGGCCTCCTTGTGTGTTTTTATTTTTTTCAGCCGCAACTACTTTTCTTCTGAGCTTATTGAATCCATATGTGTACCTTTGGCATTTGTAGGGTCCAAGCTGTTATCTTTACTAATCATATGACTCAGATATTTACCGTTGGCACTTATTTTATAAAAGACATTATTTTTAACATTTTTTGCTTCAATATTTTCCTGTGACATTTTTGAATCTAGTGTATTTGATTTAACTCTTTTAGACCAAAATATTTCACAAGTATTGCTATATGTTTGTAGAATTTTACATGATAAACCATATATTTCTTGTGGTACTTTGTGGTCCTGAAATCGACTAGGGCTTTTTATGGCCCCCAGACCTTTAGTTTGTCACTTTTTGAACCCTGTTTTACTTGTGATACGTTTGGGACCCGCGAACTTAACTAAGGCATTCCTTTTACCACATGTGCATATCATCAAGGTCCTATATTGTAAGTCTTCAATGTGGGAGTGTATTCAGTCATCATCAGATCTATCGGCTTCTCCCGTCAGGGGCAGCCACACGTATCAGTCGTCTCCATATCACCCCATCCCCGGCGTCTTCCTCTATCACACCACACACCTTCATGTCCCCCCTCACCACTTCCATAAATCTCCTCTATTGACTAAGTGAGTGCATTAAATACTCCTTATTATTCATTTTCACCTAATAACTCGTCCACCTCCCTTACGAGGACAGTTGTATATATGGCTGTTTTATAATATATTACCTCTGTATCGATATTATTTATATCTCAAATAAGTATGAAGAAGAATACACCAAGTGAAAACTAAATACTTACTTTGAAGCTAAATTCAATATAATTCGAACCAGTTGTGAAGTCAATAGATGAGCTTATTCCACAATAGCTGCAAATATCGTAATATATTATGTTATGTAATAATGATAATAATAATAATAATAATAATAATAATAATAATAATAATAATAATAATAATAATAATAATAATAATAATAATAATAATAATAATAATAATGATAATAATAATAATAATAATAATAATAATAATAATAATAATAATAATAATAATAATAATAATAATAATAATAATAATAATAATAATAATAATAATAATAATAATAATAATAATAATAAAAATAATGATAATAATAATAATAGTAATAATAATGATAATAATAATAATAATAATAATAATAATAATAATAATAATAATAATAATAATAATAATAATAATAATAATAATAATAATAATAATAATAATAATAATAATAATAATAATAATAATAATAATAATATATTATTATTATTATTATTATTATTATTATTATTATAATAATAATAATAATAATAATAATAATAATAATAATAATAATAATAATAATAATAATAATAATAATAATAATAATAATAATAATGATGATGATGATGATGATGATGATGATGATGACAATAATAATAATAATAATAATAATAATAATAATAATAATAATAATAATAATAATAATAATAATAATAATAATAATTGTAATAATAATAATAATAATAATGATAATAATAATAATAATAATAATAATAATAATAATAATAATAATAATAATAATAATAATTATAACAACAACAACAACAACAACAACAACAACAACAACAACAACAACAACAAGAATAATAATAATAATAATAATAATAATAATAATTATAATAATAATAATAATAATAATAATAATAATAATAATAATAATAATAATAGTAATAGTAATAATAATAATAATAATAGTAATAATAATAATAATAGTAATAATAATAATAATAATAATAATAATAATAATAATAATAATAATAATAATAATAATAATAATAATAATAATAATAATAATAATAATAATAATAATAATAATAATAATAATAATAATAATAATAATAATAATAATAGTAATAATAGCAACAACAACTTTACTTAGCATTTGAGTAATAAACAAACTTCATTAAACTTTCATTTATGTAATGTTTATGTTTGGGTAGCTTAAAATTAAGCGTTTTAGAACTTATGTTTAGGTAAATATATTAAGGTATTGAAGGGGCGCCTGTGAACTTACGTTTGGGTATCGAGTAAACGTCGTTGAACTTGTAATGAACGTTATAAGCATATGTTGGTGTAATGATGAAAAAAAAACTATATTGATAGTAATCAAGTTTCATAAA
Organism: Halocaridina rubra; assembly: GCA_037179515.1. Lineage (NCBI taxonomy): Eukaryota > Metazoa > Arthropoda > Malacostraca > Decapoda > Atyidae > Halocaridina > Halocaridina rubra. Next base: position 65,755 of record JAXCGZ010020793.1, read on the forward strand.
ACTTACATGTAAGTCATGAACGAAGAGTCAGTTAACTTACTTTTAGTTAACTACTAAATGTCATTAAACTTATTTTAGGGTAGTGAATAAACGTCATTAAACTTTCTTTAGGTTAGTGAATAAACGTCATTAAAATTACCTTTGGGTAATGAACAAAGGTCATTAAACTTACTTCTGAGTAAAGAACAAAAGTCATTAAACTTACTTCTGAGTAAAGAACAAAAGTCATTAAACTTACTTTTGGTTAACCACAAACGTCATTAAACTTATTTTTGGGTAATGAACAAACGTTATTTAACTTGCTTTTGGTAATGAACAAGCATCATAAAACTTACTTTTGGAAAAGAAATATTTATCAATGAATATGCGTTTGAGTATGAAAACGTCAATAAACTTGACTCTTAGGTAATGAGAAGCTATCACTGAACTTACGTTTAAGTAGTGAAGGAACGTCAAAATGAACTTACGTTTGCGAAATGCCTTCAGTATCATCAATGGTGACATAATCAGTGTCACTACATGTGCTGTACACGACGTTGGGGCCTTCAAATGTACCGGTGATTTTGAAGCCATACTTAGCAAAGGTGTCTGACTGTAAAGAAAATGAGGAGGGACTAGAATACTTCCTCTGTGTTCCCCTGCGTAAAACTCGACTAAATGGGGCTGAGCGAGGGACTGGGAATCCCTTCTCTGTATTTTCCTCCTAATAGTCAAGGTATTTTGCTTTGACACAGTCACCCCCTTATAAGGGGGAATATGGCTAATGTATATAGATAGATATTTATATTTTCGTGTCATACAGTAGTTTTTAATACACTATTAAGCCTTACCAAACAAATGTATCTGATTGTAAAGCAGTGATATATGGATGATTTTTAAGAAATAAATTTGATTACATTCGTAAGTACAAATTTTAAAACAAATTTATCTTTATCTTTTTTTTAATATTATGCAGTAACTTTTGCTGTACTTCAACGTCGTCATACTTAATTAATGAATTACATTTGTATGAATTTTAAGAATTATATTTTCAATATTATTCTGCACCTTTTCTAACTCTTTGAAGTCATAATTAGCAAAGGCATCCAGCCAGCTGTCAATTAAATAAATTGCTACAGAATTTACAAATTACATTTATTTTCTTTTATAAATGTAACTCGGTATTTTTTTGGGGGGAACTGGATGACCAAATGGTTAGAGTTCTCGACTCAGGATTTGACGGACCCACAATTGATACCACAGTGGGACGCTAAGAAAGGCATTCAGCCTTAATTCCTCATCTACACTCTGTGTCCACCCTCGTATTGGGGGTTAATAGTAACACATAAAACAGAATTACATATGTACCCTCTCTGATTCATGTATAGAATCAAAAATATTATTTTAGCCTTCTGTTGTATTATTTAAAAGCTTTCTAACCCTCTATAAAAATTTCAGGTTACCCCTCCTTTTCACCTTACCCCCAAGATACCTGAGGATGACGTTCAGATAGCCCGAAAGCGGAAAGAAATTTATTTAAGATTAATACTGAAGGTAACTTGGGTTAGGTCAAGTTAGTACTTACGGGATGTGCCCTCGTAGTGAAAGTGTACTTCAGTGTACAGTTAGCAGGATAGGCTGTTTTTAAGTACATGTAACCCCAGGACCAAAATTTACGTTTGTTTCCAGGCCACATGTACACGATAGCTTCTGTACAGTAAGCAACTAAAAAAAATGGAGTGCATTAGAAAATATATATATATATAT
>JAXCGZ010020793.1:72500-75000 GCA_037179515.1 Halocaridina rubra
ACATCATTATATATATATATATATATATATATATATATATATATATATATATATATATACACACACACACACACACACACACACACGCTACAGAATTTCAATAATATTAAAAAGGATTTTAAGAAAAAGTAAAGAATATTGAGTTAGAATAAAGTTTTTTTTTGCCATTCTTGAAAAAAATATCGTAACCAGAAGTTAAAGAATTATAGTTTAATTCTCGTCCATGCTTCAGTATACTAGACCTTATTAAACTATATAATTTATCAGGTATAAACCCTCACGGGGTATATGATGATTCCATGTAAAAAGAAAGTCACAAAAAAGTCTACGGGTAAAAAAAGTCATGGGAAAAAAGCCACGAGAAAAAAGTCAGAAAAAAGTAGAAAAAAGTCACGGGAAAAAATCTTTTGAAAAAAATCCACGAGAAAAAAGTCAGGAAATAAATCGAGAAAAGTCACATGATAAAGTCACACAAAAAGAAGTCACAGAAAAACAGTCACGGGGAAAAAGTCACAGGAAAACAGTCATGGGAAATAGTCACAGGTAAAAATATCACAGGAAAAAAGTCACGTGAAAAAAATCTAAGATAACTTAACCTAATCTAACTTAACCTGTGACTTTTTCACCCAAGACATTATTTCCTAGCCAAAATTGTGACTTATATTCCCGTTATTTTTCCCCGTGACTTTATTACCGGCCATGGAATGTGACGTGAGCCATTACCAATGGAATCATGTCAAACTCATCAAATGAATCGACCTGTAATTATGGTGATAGCTTTAATGGCACGTAATTATCTAACCACATATGTTATATTAATTAATGATAATTGAAGTATTTTTAGTGGTTTATTATATCATAAAGACCTAATCTTCAGAGTATATCTATATCTATATCTATCTAACTCTATCTATCTATCTATCTATCTCGCTCTCGCTCTCTCTCTCTCTCTCTCTCTCTCTCTCTCTCTATATATATATATATATATATATATATATATATATATATATATATATATATATATATATATATATATATATATATATATATATATATATACATATATATACAGATATATGTATATATATATATATATATATATATATATATATATATATATATATATATATATATATATATGTATATATATATATATATATATATATATATATATATATATATATATATATATATATATATATATATTATATATATATATATATATATATATATATATATATATATATATATATACATATATATATATATATATATATATATATATATATATATATATATATATATATATATATATATATATAAAGCTCGTATCTTCCCGTCTCCTGATCGGTTCCATTTTTAGACTTAGTGATACTTATCATACCTGTCCTTAAAACTATGGATTGAGATAGCATTAACTACCTCCTCGCTTAGCCAATTCCAATTATCAACTACTCTTACACTGAAAAAGTATTTCCTTACATCCTGCAAACAAGTTTTCTTCCGAAGCTTCAAACTATGACCTCTAGTTCTAGAGCCAGCCATATCGAAATATCGATCCCTATCCACTCTATCATAACCATGAAGGAATTTAAAGACTGTCACCATATCCCCCCTTACTCTTCTAGCTTCGAGTGATGGCAAGTCTAATTCCCTCAGCCTCTCATCATAACCGAGATTGCGTATTTCTGGCACCAGTTTCGTGGCATGTCTTTGAACTTTTTCAAGCTTAGCTATGTGCTTTTTCAAGTGCGGATTCCAAAAGGGGGCTGCATATTCGAGTTTTGGCCTCACATAGGTTACATAAATATTTCTGAACATTTCCTTGTCCATGTGCCTGAAGGCTACCCTTACGTTTGATAAGAATGCATATGCTGCCCTTACTACGCCATTTATATGTATTTCTGGAGACAAATCTGCCAGTATGTTTACTCCTAGATCTCTCTCATTTTCTGTCTCTTGAAGTTGTACTCCAGCCACCGAGTAGTCAAGCTTGGGCCTTCTTGCACTTGTACCCATTCTCATTACCTTACATTTTGAGGTATTGAATTTCATTAGCCACTTTTCTGACCACTCATGCAGATTATTTAGATCCTCCTGAAGTTCTCTACCATTGTTCTCGTTTTTTACTTTCTTCACAATCTTTGCATCATCTGCAAACATATTCATGAATGAATTTACAGACTCTGGTAGGTCATTTACATATACAAGGAACAAAAGTGGCCCTAAAACTGAACCCTGTGGAACTCCACTACTAACTCTTCTCCATTCAGACACTGAGTGTCTTACTCTAACCCTCTGTTCCCTTCCTTCTAAGTAAGTTTTTATCCATTCCAAGACATTTCCACCTATTCTAGCCATTGCTTGCAGCTTCCTAATAAGTCTCCCATGTGGAACAGTGTCAAACGCTTTCTGGAAGTCTAGGAATATGCAATCTGCCCAGCCCTCTCTTTCCTGTAAGATTTGGCTTACCTCATCATAAAATTCTAATAAGTTTGTT
>JAXCGZ010020793.1:80000-95000 GCA_037179515.1 Halocaridina rubra
TTTTTTTTCTTTTATAATACAAAATTTGGTGGGTTTGTTTACCAACAGCGTAACGTCTTGTATTATCAGTAGCTGTTGGTTATAGGAATATGAATAAAAGGAAAGTTATTTTAGATATAATTTTATTTTTCAGTGTTTCTATTCTTGTCTATTTTTGTGGAGGTTCTCATTATAACTTAATTACGTAGCTTTATTCAGAATACCGCTATATATGTATATATATATATATATATATATATATATATATATATATATATATATATATATATATATCTCGATTGTCTTCATTTTCAAAAGAAGCGTTCAGTTTTCTATTTTATTCAATTCAAAACTCATTCTTTCTAATGCATTCATATCAAAACTCCTCTCTTCTATTGCATTCAAATCAAAACTAATTTTTTTAATGTATTTAAATCAAAATTCACTTTTTCTAACGTATTCAAATCAAAACTTATTTTTTATAATGTATTCATATCAATGCTCATTTTTTTCTAATGTATTCAAATCAAAGCTCATTTTTTTTTCTAAAACATTCAAATAAAAACTCATTTTTGCAAATGCATTCATATCAATGCTCATTTTTTCTATTGTATTCAAATCAAAACTCATTTTCTTTAATGCATTCAAATCAAAGCTCCTTTTTTCTAATGCATTCAAATCAAAGCTCCCTTTTTCTAATTTATTCAAGTCAAAACTCATTTTTTTTCTATTTTATTCAAATCAAATCTCATTTTTTCTAATGCATTCAAATCAATGCTAATGCATTCAAATCAGTGCCCTTATTTCTAATATATTTCAATCAAACATCATATTTTCTAATGCATTGAAATGCAACACATATATTTTTTTCTAATGTGTTCAAACCAAAACTCGTGTTTTTATATTTTATTCAAATCAAAACTCCTTTTTGTGTATTCCATTCAAATCAAAACTTATTTTTCTAATGTATTCAAAATAAAGCTCATTTTTATTTCAAATATATTCATATCAAAACTCATTTTTCTAATGTATTCAAATCAAAGCTCACTTTTTCTAATGAATTCAAACCAAAACTTTTTTCTAATATATTTCAAATCAAAACTCAATTTTTTGTATGTATTCAAATGAAAACTCATTTTCTCAATTTTACTCAAATCAAAAGCTTATTTTTATCTAATGTATTCCAAACTAAGCTCATTTTTTTCTATTTTTTTTAAATCAAAACTCAATTCTTTCTAGTGCATTCAAATAAAAACTCATTTTTTCTGTTGTATTCGAATTACTGCTCATTTTCATCTAATGTATTCAAATCAAAATTCCATTTTTCTAATGTATTCAAATAAAAACTCATTTCGTCTAATGTATTCATATCAAAACTCATTTTTTTCTATATTATTCAAATCTGATCTCATATTCTTCATATATTCGATTCAAAGCTCATTTATTTCCGATATGTTCAAATCTAAACTCATTTTCTCTAGTATATTGAAATCAAAACTCATTTTTTCAAATGTATCTATTTCAAAACCCATTCTCTCTATTGTTTTCAAATTAAAACTCACTGTTTGTAATGTATCCAAAGCAAAACTTTTTTTTCCGATATGTTCAAATCTAAACTCATTTTCTCTAGTATATTCAAATAAAAACTCATTTTTCCAAATGTATCTATTTCAAAACCCATTCTCTCTATTGTTTTCAAATTAAAACTCACTGTTTGTAATGTATCCAAAGCAAAACTTATTTTTTCTAATGCATTCAAATCAATCCTAATTTTCTCTGATGTATTCAATGCAAACCTCATTTTATAGTGTATTCAAGTCAAAACTCTCTCTCTCTCTCTCTCTCTCCTCTCTCTCTCTCTCTCTCTCTCTCTCTCTCTCTCTCTCTCTCTCTCTCTCTCTCTCTCTCTCTCTCTCTCTCTCTCTCTCTCTCTCTCTCTCTCTCTCTCTCTCTCTCTCTCTCTCTCTCTCTCTCTCTCTCTCTCTCTCTCTCTCTCTCTCTCTCTCTCTCTAATATATTCAAATCAAAACTCAGTATTTTTTCTTATGTATTCAAATGAAAATTTTAACTTAGCTGTTTCTATAAGTATGCATGTTCGGTTTTCCCAAGGTTAGGAATTTTGATAACAAAAGAATAGGTGCCACTGGAATGTGATTCCTGCTTTAGCAATTCGTTCTTTAAGGTGAGGGGTGAAGTAATCTAACAATCCTAACCTAACCTAACCTAATACTTCTCAATGGTTTTGTGCCACTGCCGTGTTTTTCTAAGTGAGGGATGGTTACAGCCCCACGATCGAATCCACTGAGGGGTTTTAGGAAGGGCAGCCAGCCTTACTTCCCGAGCTCCAACCTTTCTCTGTACACTCCCCATTATGGGGATGAATAGTGGCACATCAAACGAGGGTTATTTTATTTTTAAGCAACTGCTTTTGCACGAGTCACATCACGCTACAAAAATTGTAAAAAAAATAATGATACTTTTTGACCTGCCATTCTGAATTTAATTAATTTCTAATTCTTTACAAGGACAACCGATGCATGTAAATTATGTGTCTACTTCCTAACCTAAGGAGAAGTAAACATGTTAATATATTTTCACTTGATCTAATATAAGGAAGTACTAGTAAATACAGATCTATTTTTTACTGTTTTATTCATTTTTTATTCAGGTTAATGGATGTACAGTCAGAACTAACAGCAAATTGTAACCAATAGTGATAATCTATATAAAAACAGATTTTCATCATTTCCATTTATGATTCAGGTTAAGTGTTTTTCTCGTAGGAACAGCTAAACTCAAAATCTTGTACAGAAGACTCCAGACTGAATTGCAAACAGATATTATTTACTCGACACATATAAACAGTCCAGAAATACGACCCCGCTATTCAGCGTAAAGTATGTATTCATAAGTACAGTTAAACCCAACATCTTGAATGGTAGTATCTGATCGAAAGGTCACCAGTAGGTCAGCGTGAGTGCCGATAACCACGTGGTTTTTACTGTCCAGAGTGTTGCCACAATACGTCTTGATATTGCCTGGGACTTCGGATATAAATGTGACAGCGTCTAGGCAGTATTCAGTGCCATTGTTGAAGGGCGTTTGGAGTGAAAAAGTGTCGCAGCCAATTCTCACAGATATCTCCTTAGAATCAGTTGATGGTACCTGTTGACACACACACACACACACACACACACACACACACACACACACACACACACACACACACACACACACACACACACACACACACACACACACAAAATATTAGTTGATTTGGGTGGAATTACTGAATGCTGCGAAGATGAAAGTGTTACTCAAACTTTTCTGGCTGCGACCATAAACGCAAACCTTTTTTTTTTTCTTGTCTGTTGCATCCCTCAGGGTGGAAACATAGTTCCTGCCTTTTAGATATTATTTTTTAGCTTTCTTTTATTTATTATTAATATTACTCAAATCATCCCGCACCCTCCAGGATCATCCTTGCAACCCTTATTTGGGTCGCGACCCTGGGTTTGGAAACCACTGTGAGTGCTTCAAAGCGGTAAATGCCCTCACAAAAGACATAATGTTAGATACCCATTAGCAACGCCTCGTGTTTACAATACAAAGAGCTTTATCAAAAAGATACTTTAGATTTTTTTTTATGTTTTATGCATCGCTATTAGTCCCCATTTGGGGGGTGGACACGGAAGGATTGATGCTGGGGAATAAAGGCTGGATGCCCTTCCTATTACCCCGCCTTGGAACGTGGGTACATCACCCTAGAAACCAAGCACTCGACAGATTACGCTTCGGCGGTCCTCATATTAGAAAAACGAGACCTATACATACAATACGCCAAATTATTTATGCACCCATTAAACACTATATAACACCTTATAACGAAAATAGATATTTTTTAATACAATTTGTAGCTCAAATAACCTCATAAACATTTTGCTAAAACATAAAACAAACTGAAAAATAACTTATAATAAATGATTATGACTATGGAGCACCTTGCAAATTATCAAAAATTATCTTTAAATACCTTGCAAATAACGCCAAAATCAGCATAGATAAAAATAACTATAATACGCATTGTAAATCCACCAATGCCCCCCTTAAATACCATTAAAAGTTATAAAACACCCTGTGAAGATGAATAATCCTATATGTACAAAAAATCGAGTAAGGTTTTTTCACTTGTAAACGAAGCTGAATTGGTCAAATTTACTGAAGCTAGAAGGCCTGTTTGTCTCAGGATTAAAGTTAACAGCATTATGTTAATTTTCAGGTTCATATTTCCACACATATGTATAAGAGTCAATGTGATGTGGTCGGTTTTACGTCACGGATTCCCTTTTCTACTAAGGGCTAGGACGGTGCCTCCTTGCGAAGGATTTTGGTTTTGGCAATGCGACCGTAATCCTGAATGGATGCCCTTTTTAACCTCAGACCGTGGTGGACCGTAAGCCCTCGACCTGATATATCAAAGTAGCGAGCGTTACCACTGTGCCACGGTGCCATGGTAACCAATAATGTATGAGTTAATCATCATCATATCAACGGCTTCTCCCGTCAGGGGTCGCCACAGCAGATTAATCATCTCCATATCGCCCTATCCCCTTTGTCCTCCTCTGTCACACCACACACACTCGTGTCCTACCTCACCTCATTCATAAAAGTATATATACCTGCACGTATGCAGACTCAGAGCATGAGATACTTACTGCAAAATACCAAGTACACGCTATATTTGGTGGGTAGGGTGACGCAGGAAACAGCGGGGTATAGATATTACCAGTGGGGCCATTGTCTACCATGTTGAAGGCTCCTCCACAGAGCTTAAAACTCTGGATAACCACGAAGAAACCTTTGCCTCTCGGGCTGTTGGGTTTGGTCTGTTTCAAGTCAAAGTAAAAGAAGGTGATATGAAAGTGGTATTTTTATCATGAATTTGATGGAGATTGCGGGTTTGAAGGTGGGAAGGCATTTTTTGTTTCCAATGGAAGTGGACAGACCATGTTGCTAGGTTTTATTAGAGAAAGTTTGGAAGCTTCAATCTACGTAAAGTATAAGTATATTCATAAGATTAATACTATATGAGGCGCCTAATACTATAATGGGCTAAGTGCCAAAACTTCAAAGTGCCAGAAAACACGTTCATTGTTTTGCAACTTTAAAACTTTAATTTTTCAGTAGTCGCTCACAATATTTTCATGTTACACTTAAAAGAATCAAAATAGCATGAGGGACTGCCTAGATATCAAAGGTTTGCAGTTGCTAAGCTTTAAATGCATGTTCTGGCTCTTTGTAGTTTTGGGACTTAGCCTATTATGGTACCAAGTATCAATGGCAGAACTGGGTGCACCGAAAGGTGACTATTAGGCACCTCCGTTTTGGTGCCGCTACTTACATCGCTAAACTGTGTTGGTGTTGCCCTTTTGGTACTGAGCTGTTTGGGCTAGCCTAGGTTAGGTTAGGTTGGTTAGTGTTGATTAACCTAATTCTTATTTAGTAAAGGCGCTATTCACAGTCGCACCAAAATGTCAGCACCAAAATATACTCTACCCTTGTGTACCTACCACAAAATGGAACTCGAAGTCGTTATGTGAGGTCGCCCATTCGATTGTCGACTGCTCTCCACAGTAGCTGTTGGTAGTATCCAATAAATATTGCTTTACTATAAGAACATTTTTGCGTAAAAGGCCTTAATATATTAAAGAAATTCTAAAGCCTTAAATTTCAAGTTTTGTAAAAAAAAAAAAAAAAAAAAAAAAAAAAAAAGTCATGCTTTCGAAGTCATATGAAGATCACGTTTTTCGCTTAGTATCGTATTATTTTAGGTTAATGAAATAATTTCTATAAAAACAAAATTTAGGCATCAAGAGGGCTATTTATGCGTAGTGTGTGTGTGTGTGTTTTTTTTTTCTTTATTGGCAGTTCTTTTGATGCTTATAAACGAAATTTCTTTGTTTAAATCTTGTAGTCTAGCAAGATGTAAGAATTGTTGGTTGTCGCTCAATATTTTTGCAGTCGAATGTCCTTCCTGACATCAAATTTCTCCATGTATCTAGGCTTAGGACCAGCAACGAGCTGAACTGGATTGCCCTTCTAATGTCTCAATGTTATTTATGTTTATTGTACTAAGTCATACTGTAAATCACTTACTATTGGGCATTTCCATCGGTGTCATTGAGAAGGACGTAATCAGTGTCTGTACACTGAGTGTAAGGACCATTATGGCTCTCAAATGAACCCGTGACCTTGAAGCCAAATCTACAGAATGGGTCACCCTGTAAAGATAGCCAAAAAAATATATGGGATCAAGTAACGATAATGACTCCCAGTCCACTAAAAAAATAACCTCCTAACTTGTTAAGTTAGTTTAGGTTAGGTAAGTATAGGTAAGGTTAAGCATTTACGTAACTACTCTAACCTAACATGATCTAACAGTCTTGAATATATTTCAAGACAGTTTATTTCTACGTAGATTATGTAAGTGTTGTTTTGCATAATAGTTTCATTTATTGTAGCTTAAGTGCATGTATGTATATTTAAGGACATAGTACGTATACCCATTCATTTATGTCAAATTTACACGTATATTCGTATGTATAATGTGTAGTAGATTCTTTGGACTAGCTGTAGAAGAAAGAGAGAAAAATATGAGACTCCAAAAGTTTAAGCACAAACCTGTCACCCACTCGGGATAACGCAAGTGAGGTATTTTCGTGAGATGCTACGAGACACTCATGTTTACGATGTGATAAATCGGTCGTATTTGAGATTCACGAAATACATTTGCTACCGTGATCATTGACGGTGCATACACGTTTAATTATGAGTAATGAGTTGCTCTCATGAGACGCTACGAGGCACTCATGTTTGTGACGTGATTTTATCGCTTGAAAGCACTAGCAGTTGAGATTTATAAATTACAATTGCTACCGTGATTCCTGAAGGTACATATAAAGGGGTGCTCCGAGACCCTCTTGTTGAAGTACTACCTTTTGTTGGAGACATATGGGCTTCAAGATAGATGAATACAGATTAACTGGTTTCTAACAATGTTTATAACTACGTGTAAGGGACAGAATGAGCTCATTTTAGTAGAACACTCGTAGGTAGACTATATGTTGAAAATTTTATCATTCTGTGTGAGGAAGTTTTAATTTAAAGAGAGGAGAGTTTATTTAATAATTCACATAACAGCAGTTCAAAAACCCCCTTATAGAATATTTGCATGTATGCCTAAGCAGGTAATATTAATTTTGTTTTATTGGTAGAGGATTTGGAGACTTCACAATAAATATAGAATGTTTCTGGTGAAAAGAAGTTAAAAGTGGATATGAGACATTATGCATAACCTTCAACTACTATCAGATAATTGTTCATTTGATGATGGAAAAGGTTGTTCGAAACATTATAATTCCAGTTAATTTTTCTGACCTAGTGGATAATCTCGAAGTCAATGAAAAAGTGATAGTAAGAACTTTAGAAAATTATAAATGAATATCGCATATGCAAAAAGAGGGGTCATATATATATATATATATATATATATATATATATATATATATATATATATATATATATATATATATATATATATATATATATATATATATGAATGATATAATGAGTGTAAATGCAAAGTCACTTAGTTTTTAATGAGGGTTATGTTTCTGATAAACATTATTGTATTTTCTTTATCTCAGAAGTCATTTTGTGATATATAGTTGAACTATAGTTATGAGCTTAGAAATACAATCATACTGACGTTACCAAAACAACTCATAGTTGAACGCAAAATTACCAACGATATATTTTGCCTATGAGACAAAATAATGGTCAAGACTTAGGGATGCAATTCTGTCTTAAATATTCTATCTTCTTAATTGCTTAATTTTAGCTCTAACAATAATATATAAGCACTCACTTATCTTGATCAGAATTGAGAATACTATCAAAGCTCATTTGCTTAGACAAAAAAAAAAGTTGGAATTCAGCAAGACAAATTCCACTTGTCCTGCCACTCATAGATAGAATAATATAACATTCTCAACTGTATGGCATCTTTACGAGAGAATAAAAATACTTACTGGATAATTCCTGGTATTGTAGTAATACCTCATTGTACAATTAGCCAAATAAGGTTCGTTCAGATAGACGTACCCATACGACCAGAATTTACGAGAATTTCCAGGCCACATGAGAATGTATGCATCTTTGCAGTAGCCAACTGGGGACATGGGACAGTAATGAACATGTTATATTTATATAATGCTATTTAAGCTATTACTTTGCATAGGAGAGTAACTGAGTCGAGGATTTTATGCTTAGAAACATTATACTCCAATTTGTTTAGGGACTTGAGGAAATATTCCTTTAATTAATCAAATGAATGGAAGGAATAAAAGGAGATTTGAACCCACCATAACGTCCATCTTCGTTGTCGTTCACATCCTGCAATTCAAAGTCTTGTCTTTCGATGTCATTTAACTCGTCCAAATCAAGTTCTTGTCTTTGATTTTTAGGGTTGTATCTTTCATTGATTATTTTGGGGATTTCTTCGTCTTCTTTAAGTGGTAATTCTTTAAGGCTTTGTTGATGTTCATTATTAGCTACTTTACATGATACACAAGAAATCATCAAATTTATTATTAAAAGATGCCATACCGTTTGTCGCCTCATGCCTCACTCGTTCCTGAAAGAAGAAGAAAAGTAGAGTATCTTGCATGTAGACCAGAGGTTTTCAACCTTTCTGAGTCCATGGCTCACATTCGGCATCCCTTAACTCCTCATGATCTACTGCCCTTCAGATTTGTGTAATGATGATGATAAAATCATTATAAATCATAATTGTAGAACGCTTCATTATTGCACTGGCCTCTGCATTTACTGTAAATAAATCATATTTATTTTATTCAGAACTGAAATTATACTTTTCCATTTATGAAATTAAGTTTAGAAGATATCCGTACCCCCACCCCTTGAGAACTTCACATGGCCCACTAGTGGACTATGGTCCATAGGTTGAAAACCACTGCTCTAGTTTGTCTTGAAATTAGACAGGAATGCATTTATATTATCAGATCATCAAAATTATTGGGCGATATAATTTATTTTTTTATGTGTCATGCAGTTCTCTTTTGGGGGTGGACACAAATGGAGTGAAGCTGGGGAATTAAGAATGAATGCCCTTTCTATAGTCCTGCTGGAGATTCTAACGTAGGTCGATCACCACTCAATTCGAGCACTCAACCGGTTACGCTTCGGCGGTATAGGGAGAACGCAAATTATTGTAAGGAGAACTTGAGATAATAATTATATTAGAGTTTTTTTTCATTAGCTGAAGCTTGGCGTTGCTATTTTTATGTATCTGAGTTGCTGTCAAACTATTTCTGCAATTATTACGTCATGAAGATTCAGCTTCTGAGGCTTTGAGCTCAACTCCCACTTTCTCCCCCATTTTGAATGGGGGAGGAAGGGGGATACTTCTTATCATAGGTTCAATTTAATCAGTTGTACGTCGCTGACTTCCTTTTCTAGTGGGCTATAACGGTGCCTCCATACGAAGGCCTTTGGTTTTGGCAGAGTGCGACCGTTACCCTGATTGAATGTTTTATCTAACTCCAGGCCGTGGCGGGTCTCAAATTCACCACGAAATAAATATGATCATATAAACAGTAAGCTCTCTTTCTTCTCTTATACCTTCATTGGTGTAGTTGGCTGTGTCTTGAAACACTAAGTGTCCTAGGTTCGAATCCCGGCAAAATATGTTTCATGAAATGTTGCTTGATCACTTGCGTACATAAGTTGAATCACTCGCTAAGATTAAAAAATAAATAAAAACTCTCTCTGTTTTTTTACCGATTATTTTGGAATTTTATTTTAATTTTTCGCATATTCAGTGATTCGTCAATTACTCCTAATTGGATAGTTAACGATCACTGATGTACCACTTGGGCTGTATATGTTGTTATCATCCTTAACAAGGCATAATTTACATAAATTCTTCTTCTTCTTCTTCTTCTTCTTCTTCTTCTTCTTCTTCTTCTTCTTCTTCTTCTTCTTCTTCCTCTTCTTCTTCTTCTTCTTTCTAATTTATCTTTTTTTCTTCGTCTTCTTTTGCTTCTTTTTCTCCTTCGTCTATTTCCTCTCCTGTTCCTCCTCCTCCTCCTCCCCCGCCGCCGCCGCCTTCTTCTTCTCTTTCTATTTCTTCTTGTACTTCTCTTTTTCCTCTTTCTTCTTCCTCTTCTTCATATTTTTCTTCATATTTTTCTTCATATTATTCTTCTGTTTTCTTTATATTCTTCTCCATATTCTTATTCATATAATCAATTATTCTTTTTCAGTATGAGCAAGTTTTTCCAATGTTATCTTGAGGTTACTGTTTCTCACTAGCTACTTCGAAATAAGTGCTTAGTATTTAGCTCAAGGTTACTTACAGCAGTATGTTCTTCCTTACTGTAACTACCTTCAAATACCCGTTTTACTTAATCGGCAGCTTTTCCTCTGCTTATATAGGCTCGCTGCTTCTCACTGCCCTGTTTGCCGGTTCTTTAACTCATTATTAATACCCCTCACACCATGAGATAGGGGACAAAAATACCTCCTCCTTGCTCCCTGTGCGTCATAAAAGTCAACCAAATAGGGCGGAGCGAAGGGGACTTGGAATTCCCTACTCAGTGTTTTTCTTTCCGCAAAGAGTCAAGATGTTTTGGTTTGATTCAGCCACCCCTTTATAAAGAGGAATATGACTTTTGTATATACAGGATAATCCCCATTATAGGGAGTGGACACTTATCCTTTCCTGCAGTCATCTCTCTCTCTCTCTCTCTCTCTCTCTCTCTCTCTCTCTCTCTCTCTCTCTCTCTCTCTCTCTCTCTCTCTCTCTCGCTTTCCTTATCTATTTTTTCTTTTTCTCTTTTTCTCTACCTCTTTCTCTTTATCTTTCTCTTTCTTTTCTTTTCCTTCCTCTATCTTTTTTCGCCTTTTTCTTTTCTTTTTTCTGTTCTATGTGTTTTTCTTTCTCATTCTATTTTGTATCCTCTGAGCTTTCTTTTCTTCCTCTTTACATCCTCTTTATTTTATTATTAGTTTTTCTTTTCCTTTCTCTTTCTTTCATTTTTCTCCTTTTTAATAGTAATTCTCCTTTTCTCTCTCATTTCCTTTTCTTTCTATTTCTATTTTCTTTCTCCTTTTATTTTCCTCATTATTATTCTATTTCTTTATATTTTTCCTCTTCTATCTCTTCTTCTTTTTCTACTTATTCCTTTTATTTCTCCTTTCCCTTTGCTTACTCCTTTTCTCTTCTTCTTATTCTTCTTCTTATTATTATTATCATTGATCAGATTTTTATAGTTAGGCAGTTATGTGAGAAATAGTTAGCAAAGGGTAAGGATGTGTATTTTGCATTTTTGGATCTGGAGAAAGCATATGATAGAGTTGATAGAGAGGCTATGTGGAATGTTTTGAGATTATATGGAATCAATGGTAAATTGTTGCATGCAGTGAAGAGTTTGTATGAGGGTAGTAGAGCTTGTGTTAGGGTAGGGAATGAAGTGAGTTAGTGGTTTCCAGTGAGTGTGGGACTGAGACAGGGATGTGTGATGTCACCATGGCTGTTCAATTTGTATATTGATGGAGTTGTAAGAGAGGTGAATGAGCGAGTGCGTGGTCGAGGTTTGAGAATGGTAGATGGGGATGATAACGAGTGGGGGCTGAATCAGTTGCTGTTTGCAGATGATACTGTGGTGGTGGCAGATTCAAAGGAAAAGCTGTGTCAGTTAGTGTCAGAATTTGGAATGGTGTGTGAGAGAAGGAAGCTGCGAGTGAATGTGGGAAAGAGTAAGGTTATGAGGTGTACAAGAAATGAGGATGGCGCTGGATTGAATGTTATGTTGAATGGAGAGACACTTGAGGAGGTTAATCAGTTTAAGTATTTAGGCTCGGTTATAGCTGCAAATGGTGGAGTGGAAGCAGATGTGTGTCACAGAGTGAATGAAGGATGTAAAGTGTTGGGTGCATTGAAAGGAGTGATGAAGAATAGAGGGTTGGAAATGAATGTTAAGAAAGTTTTGTATGAGAAAGTGGTTGTGCCAACTGTGATGTATGGATCAGAGTTATGGGGTATGAAAGTAAGTGAGAGACGGGAACTAAATATGTTTGAGATGAAATGCCTGAGGAGTATGATTGGTGTATCTCGATTGGATAGGGTTAGGAATGAAGTGGTGAGAGCAAGAACGGGTGTGAGGAGAGAAATTGCAGCCAGAGTAGATATGAATGTTCTGAGATGGTTTGGCCATGTGGAAAGGATGGATGATGAAAGGCTGCTGAAAAAGGTGATAAATGCGAGAGTTGATGGGAGAAATGCTAGGGGGAGGCCTAGGTTTGGATGGATGGATGGAGTAAGGAGAGCCCTGAATGATAGGAGGATGGATGTGAGGGAAGCAAGCGAGCGTGCTAGGAATAGGAATGAGTGGCGAGCGATTGTGACGCGGCTCTGATGGGCATATGCTGTTACCACGGGGCTGCATCTTACAGAGATAGCCCTGTGGTAGGGGCAGTAGGAGGAGCTGGCAGTTGTGAAGCGACACAGGTTGTGGAAGAGCCGGGAGGATGGGCTGTGGCACTCCAGCAGTGCCATCTGAACGGTCGCTAGCTCCCTCGTCATTGCCCATAGAGCAAAGTAATCCCCCTATTTGTTTTCCTTTCTTGATGTCGGCTACCCCCCAATTAAAGGGGGAAACAGCCAAGGTATATGTATGTATTATTATTATTATTATTATTATTATTATTATTATTATTATTATTATTATTATTATTATTATCTCTTCTTTCCCTTTTCTTTCTCCTTTTCTCGTCTTCTTTTTCTTCTTCTCTTCTTTTTATCTTTTCCTTCTTTCTCACTGGTACTTCTTCTCATTTTTATGTGAAAAGATGCAGAAACATGAATGAAATCCATATGTAAAACGAAGAAAAAGAGGAAAATAATTCGATAATTTCTCCCACTCGAACGCCTCCTCAAAATGTGGGTTTTTTTTTTCTTCTTCTTTTTATGTGCTCACTTCTAATAAAACTTTTTCAAGACGACTCTAAAAGAATTATACTATAGAACTATTCTCTACGTATTTCGTTTTTCGCGCTGTGGACTTTTGGTTTAGCATAGGTATGTGCAAAAAAAAAATTCATCATATTCAATAGCAGCCATCAACTTGAGGGAATTATTTATGAAAATGTGATGGGACAAGAATATCTCCTCTGCAATCCCCTGCGTGTCGTAAAAGTCGACTAAATAGGGCGCAATAAGGGGCCTGGAAATCCCCTCTTCTGTGTATTCATCCCACAAAGAGTCAATATTTTTACTTTACCTCAACCACCCCCTTTATAAGAGAGCTTGTGGCATTTGCATAAAGACAAACTATTAGTTGAATTGAAATGCACACCAATAGAATTACCAAATCAATAGCTACTAATAAAGTTATTCAAAATACGTAATGGAATGTGACGCATCTCTACAGCATTATAAGCCCAATTACTTAAACAGTGTAAACCTAGGACACCAAAATGTTAGTTAGCTAGACACACAAAAATGGATTTCATAAACGCACCTGACGCGGTTCCGTGTATGGCTAGGATCCCACGCGGGATCCTAGCCATACATAGAACCGCGTCAGAATGCGTTTATGAAACCCATTTGTGTGTCTAGCTAACTAACAATATGGTATCCTAGGTTTACACTGTTTAAGAAATCGGGCCATACACCGTTTTATCTCTATATACACAAAAAATACCATACCAAAAATAGCGCTTGAACTTTGAATATTTATGAAACTATGATATTTTACAATCAAATTTTATTTTCTTTATCACACGACCATTGTAATACTAGCTGGATTGTGTTCTTGTATAGGTATCTGGAACCTACTGATGCTTCAGAACTCACCACTGTAAAAGTTCTAGGACCAAAACACTCACCTTGAGGAACGCCAGTCAGTCGTTAAGTAGACAAGGAGTGTATCATATACCAACTAAAGGTTTGGTCTAAGGGTTCTCTTCACAAGATCTTGAGCCAATTAGTGAAAAATAAATGACCAACAAACATCTCATTATGAGAATATTGTGGGTGTTAAGAAGAAGAGGACTCTAAGGAGGCGGGTGGGGGGGTCTAGGATAAACTTTAGGGTGTCTCATTTGCAATTCATTGGTTGAGAGACGCTCTGGGAGATGTAAACACATGCTCATGGCGATGGTGAGAGATGTAAACACATGCTCATGGCGATGGTGCTTAGGACTGGAATGGAATTCAATATCAGTTCTTTTTTTCATTATCCTTGTTTGTTTAATGACTTACGAGGTTACTTACTCACGTGCTTACAAATTTACCATTTATTTATTAAGGGATGGGGAAAAGGCTCATGCATATATATAGATATATTTACGTAGTAAACGAATTAATATTTTCGATGTATATATCTTATTTAATTAAGTATTTATTTAGTAGTTTACTTATTTATATTTACATTACATTACACTTAACCGACAATCCTTGTGATTTGTGAATAATATCAAAGAACGTCACTAGATTTATCTGCATCTATCTATCTATCTATCTCTCTATCTATCTATCTATCTATCTATCTATCTATCTATCTATCTATATATATATATATATATATATATATATATATATATATATATATATATATATATATATATATATATATATATTATATGTGTGTGTGTGTGTGTGTGTGTGTGTGTGTGTGTGTGTGTGTGTGTGTGATTACCTAATTGTGATTACCTAATTGTGTTTACGGGAAAGAGCCCAAAGCTCGTATCTTCCCGTCTCCTCATCGGTTCCATTTTAGACTTAGTGATACTTATCGTACCTGTCCTTAAAACTATGGATTCAGATAGCATTAACTACCTCCTCGCTTAGCCAATTCCAATTATCAACTACTCTTACACTGAAAAAGTATTTCCTTACATCCTGCAAAGAAGTTTTCTTACGAAGCTTCAAACTAT